>JAPYZL010188928.1:0-10577 GCA_030522825.1 Platygaster orseoliae
CCTAAGGGAGATTCTGTAATACTTTGCCAGTGTAATACCTATTACAGTGATTGAAAAATAACAATATTGTGTTGCAAAAAATATTTAAAAAATTCTGTAGGCTCATTCATTTTCAATTTTCACCCCGGAAAATTTTTTAATTCATTTAAATTCTATTGAAATCCCGATGTAATAGGTGTAACAGAGTATTACACCTATTATACCTATTACAAAATATCCCGTAGGGTAGGCTCAAACAGGCTCAAACGCTCTGTTGGTTCTGACTGTGCAACGCTCTCGCTTCCTTTTTTTCTACGTGCGGTTTTTTCGAGATAAGCGCATTTTACGCAAAACTGGTGTATGTTACATGCAGAAACACACGTTTTTACGTGAATCATTTATAAGCGAAAGCAAAACATACTTATGCCTTAAATTACTGTATGTATCTTCTTGGAAGGTTAATTTTACATTGACATACTTCAAAGAAGAGTTATTTTTAGGTGCTCATTGCTGAAATGATGAAATCTTTGGAAAGAATATCTAATGTTATTTTATCAATTCACTTAATTATTTTAATAAATCTGAAACAATACAGAAAAAAAGAATAAAATTTATCATTTACAGTATCTCATAGAATTTTTATCATATACATTTTTCGAGTAAGACTCTAAGTTTCAACTAAAATCTCAAAAATGCAGTAGAATTGTTTTCAATTTCAATTTTGATAGTCTTTTGTTAAACAATTCAGTTATTAATTACTAAAAACGACGCAATTTTAATATTCAAATTTAGACAAATTTTTTTTTAATTGCCTTGATAATTTAAATCCCACCATTAACACTAAATTTAACAATTAGATCGAATTCATAATTTTCATCAATATATGCTATATCAATTCAAATCTAAATTCAACCACTTGCCTGTTCCACACGCGTATAGAAAATGACCTCGTTAAGTCGTTATTTGATTAATAATTTATCATTAAAACATAACTTGCACTCATTTTTCAAAAACCGTCGAATTTTTGAAACATCTGATTCCCGAAAATCATTTACATACCAGATTTACGTCACTAGTTCAAATGCGTAATAGCTCGGAAAATCGGGAGTAAATCGAAGATTTTTTAAGAAACAATTGCATTTATTGAACCAATATTTTTCCCACTCAAAAAATGTTCGATCCATTGAATTATTTATATCATAATTTGTTTTCTCTTTCTACTAAACACTATTTTTTTAGTCGTATCGGAGTCGGCTCCATCGAAATATTGTTTTCGCAGGTTTCATGAAAAATAAAAACACTAATTGAACAACAATCTCGATACTTTTTATTTACTCTTCACTGAGAGAACGATTTATTGATAGTTAATAAATATTTATTTGGATATGAGCAAATAAATATTGTTTTGTCTCAAAAAAATACACGTTCGATGAAATAAAATTTGTTAACTGTTAACAATTCATATCTTGGAACAGTCCGTTCAAATTCTGATTTGTTAACAGTTAACAAATTTTATTTCATGGAACGTTAAATCGTTCTCTCAGTGTTTAAGAATCTCGTAACATTTGTAGAATTTCAAAATACGTTTGTTTTTTTCCGCTTGATCAAACAATGTCTTTCGAGAAATAAATTGCATCTTCCTGTTTCCAAAACTTCGATATGTTTATATGCAAACATTAGTTATTTTTGTTGTAAACGTAAGTGAATTTTGTACGGAAGCTGCAATTTCGCAAATGATGAAACAGAAAAAGAGAGTAACGACCTCGCATCTCTTGAAGAGAAAAAGAAATAACGTCACATAAACGTAATGTTTTTGCAAATTGCATTGCAAAAATATTAATTCAAAATTTGTGAAAAGTATGTGTCATTTGTATGAAAATATGTATCCAATTGACCTAAGCCGAAATTCGTTTTCAGACTCTCAGATTCGAATCCAAAACATTGCGGTGAATCTGAAAATCTAATTTTGAACTATGTACAAATTATAAAAAATACACTGAAAGTTGCTTTTGGATTACATGCAAAATAATTCGTGAGTGGAACTGGGTTTCAGAAAGATTTTATTTTCACAATTTTCTAACAGTCAATTATTTCTTTTACAAACAAAATACATAATCTGGCGAGTTTTTCAAAAATGTTTTCGAAATAAAAAACAACGTCGATTTGGAGATAAATTACCAAAATTGCAATCATCGATAAAACTTCATGGAAACATTGAATAAATAAATTTAATAACAAATAATTACATTTAAAACAATTTTAGTAAAGCACTGTTTGTAGCAAATAAATCAACTATAAAATTCTGAATCTACCAATTCGATTTTAATTGATTCAGGGTTATTTCATTCAAAAGTCGAATTCTGACATTAAACAATGCTTAACATTCATGAGTATACGAAAATCGCGCTTACAGATATACTTCAAAGCACAATAATATCACAAAGTAGTTCATGGTTATTTCATTTTTATAGGATTGTAGTCATGAAAATAATTGTTCTATAAGAAATCCTTTTTTCACGTTTTTTCGTGAATTACAGGAAAATATTAGATTATTCGTTGATACATTAACAATTTTGTAAAAACCAAAATTACCATGGATAACACACGACTAAGCGAAACGTTCTCACTTTTATAGTTATAGTTGCCAGGTAAACTACCATGAACTTGACTACATATTCTACTCATTTCGAGATTCAGATCTTCCAAACGCAAATAAAAGAATTATTAATAACATCGTAAATCACGTACAAAATGGAAAGTTCAAGTGGCTTTATTGGACACAGAAAAACAGAGGCAGTCTTTTAGACGAGGAACATGGGAACCTAATGGAGAACCATATTTACAACAGACGACACCGTTCAACATCGAAAAAAAAATGACAGAAACTATAAAAAAACATAAACAGAAAAAATCATTGTATCGTCCAGCTTTTCTAAGCAGCAGATTCCATTTCTTCTGATTCTCCTAGTTGAATTCACTTCTCGAAATTCATTTTTCAGAAGTGTCGGCTACGAATTGTCTGTTAAATAATTAAAAAAAATTATTTAAATATTATTTTAGTGCTCGAATGAATATAATTGATTAAAAAAATTTACTCACTCCACGATTTCGGGTAATTTTTCGTATCTACAAATATATTTGTGTCCAAGGCCATAGGACGAAGGGATTTTTATCATTCTTATTCGTTTCGTGTCATTTTCGTGAGATCTCAAAGCAACCTCGTAAAGCTGCAAAAAATGAAGTCATTTTTGTGATATTATTCGTTAAAAATTTATGAAAGATCATTGATGAATTTCAATAATCACCCTTTCTCCCAAAGCGATGGGAATCACACCGTCGTCTTCGGCGTGAAATATCATGATGGGACACTCGATTTTCTCGATATTTTTATCGGACTTGAAAACCATATCACCTACAGTAAAAGGTTCAACTACCATCCAGTAAAACCATGGTGAATGCTTGAAAATCTAGAAAAGTTAATACAATGTGTAATTTGTTGTTATCCTTCAATTACTTATTATAATTCGTTCCCCAACATTTTTCCTAATACATGTTTCCTAATACAATGTTCCTAATGACCATTTTTCCTAACAGTTCCTTTTTCCGAAAACCCTAATAAGTTTTTTACCTGTTTTTTTCTGTTTTTTTTTGTTTTTCCTAAAAAGTCTTTTATCTTAAAATTGAATTATTTAGGAAATTCAAATTTAAATTTTATTAAATTGATATTGTATTTAATTTTTTTTTTTTTTTTATGAAAAAAATTGACATGATTTTTTTTTATCGAAATTTTTTTATTTTTTTATTTTAAAAATTGATTTTCTTTTGTTTTTTTTTATTGACATTTCAGTAGTTGAGGTTCGTTTGAATTGACTTTTTTTCATTGTAGCATAACTTACTTTTTATCAAAATTTAACGCGTAATAGAAATTATAATGGATGCTGCTCCAAAAATAGTATAAAAAACAAACTGATATTAGATGGACACATTTATTACAAAAATTCTGTAATTCGGTTTTCAGAAAACCGAATTACAGATTACCTTACAGCTTTAGCGCACGTCATTGTACTTTAAATTTCGAAATAAAACCGTCATACGCGAAAAATTTTTTATTTAGAATTTAAAAATTCCGAAAAAAGATTAGTATTAGGAAAATGTGATTAGGAAAATAAAATCAGGAATATGCATTTTCGGAAAAATAGTTTTAGGAAAATTAGAAATTAGGTAAATAAAATTAGGGAAATCGGTAGGGAATCGTTATAATTACATCATTCGCATTTCCAAATCATTTGAATCATAAAATATTTAAGTCAGTATATGAAAAAAAATTACGTATGCTTGAAGTTCCAAACTTTTATTAAATAAGCGAAAAATAAATTGTTTTGATTAAAATTGATTAAAATTGAAATAATGTGAATCATTGGATAAGATTTGTTGAACATAATAAATTATGAATGATTTAAAATGATAGAACAATTTTTTTTTCATTTTTTCGTTTGGAGACATCAAAATTACCCGAGAAAATGGATGCTCGCTGACTTCATCAGCAATATTGTTAAATGGTGACTCCAGAAACAGCCCAGAAGGTTGCAAACCTTCATCAGCGAGAATTTTTAAGACGTGGGTAGATACTCTGAGAAGTAGAAAATAAGTTTAATAAATTTCCCATACATGTTTCCAGTGTCCCGATTCAAAAAATTTTGACCTTGGTATTTCCAAAATAACATAATATCTTTCTATCTTGGTACGATCCTCGAATAAAAAAGTTTGGGAGGAAAGGGGAGGGAGAGAAAACAGTAAAGTCGTACCCAGTGCCTAAAGAGTGTCCCCATACGTAAACAGGAGCAGAACCATTGACTTTTTCCATGACCCATTGAAAAACGTATCTGCTATCGTCGACGACTCCCATTTCTGATAAGGGAGCTCGATCGCTATCACCGTAGCCTAAAAAATAATGGATTTTTCTGAAATGGATCGAGCAAAATTCTCTCTAACTACACAAAAAAAAAATTTTCCCATACATTATGGGAAGTTTTTATCCTATACATGACTTGAAAATTTTCCATACTTTGTTTTATAATTTCTATACAAGTGTAGAATTTTTCTCATTCATGTATATAGAATGTTTCGGAAAAGTATGGGAAAAGTGACATACTTGCATGGGAAATTTTTCATATTTTTAAAATTTCCATACACAAGAATGGAAGAATTACGATTATTTTTTACAAAAAAGATAATATAAAAAAAAACGAGCTTCAAGTTCCAATTTTGGAATAAACAAAAGCAGAGACAAAAAAAGAGACAAAAACAAAAAACTTTTTTTAGATTCCGACTTTTTTGAATTTTTATTTCCAAGGTTTGTAAATTGAAAAAAGGAGATTTAATGAATTAAGGTTATTTTTTTTACTTATGAGGAAAATAATATAACATCGAATTACTTCTGTAATCGAAGCATATGACGTGATAATCCAAGGTCTGAAAGAGAACATAAAGTTCCAGTCTGTGACTGCTGGCTCGGTTTCCGCTGTTGCCATGCATGTACAAAAATACTGGTCGTTTGGAATGCTTCAACTGAGCCAAATATGCTTCCTCTGTCACAGGGATGCTCAGGTCTAACAGTGATTTCGGCAAAATTTGCCTGTGGAACAATCATATCTTTAAAGAAAAGTGAAAACAACTCTACCTTCAAAAATTAGAATAATTTCAAGTTATCTCCGTCAATTCACAATATTTTTGCGAATCCTTTGGCACCTTCCTCGACAAAGACGAACTACATTAACTCAATTTTTTTTTCGAAAAAAATTAAATTTTAAAAAAGATATAAAAATTTGACTATTGTCGAGGTCGAAATTTTCTGGAATAGCAGGGAATATATGTATATTAAATTTTGAATGATACTGGAACTTTGTGAGAATTTCAAGAAGTTATGAGAATATTTCGAAAATTATGAAAATTTCACCATGCTCCAATTTTCACATTTTTGTCCGTTTTCAAATAGAAATTTCTGGTTCCTTTAAGGCCCACAGATTCGGGCTTTGTCAAGTCGATGTTAAGTGGCCAATGCACTGTAAATGAAACCGATTTATTGCTATTTACGAGGAAAATTGTTTATGTTGAATAGCGCTGATACACAGCCATTTTTACTCAAGGTTCTGAAAATTTTTTATTGAGTTTTTTGGGTATACGTTCGAGATATTGCAAAAAAACGGTTTTGACGTTTAACTGAAAATTTAAAGAAATACTATTCTTATTTCTGATCCGAAAATTTAGTTGCTTTATATACCTTACAAACGTTTAGAAGATTTTTTCACAAATTTTCAAATTTTCATTCGATCACTTCAAAATTTTACTACGTTAAAGAAAAAATAATGGACTACAATTCAGTGAAAATAGTTAGTAAAAAATTTCAGTTAAACATTTTTTTCATGTGTTTCGTGTATTTAGCGACCATATATTATACTTTCGAAAAAATCTTCGAATCGATGAGAATTTTTGCATTTTTGTAAAAACAGTTTTTCTGTAATATTTCGATAATCAGACTTGAGGGAAAAAAATATGTTTATTTATTAAAAAAAAAAATTTTTGTATATCAATGCAATTCATGATACTTTTTATTGGATATTTACCAAAATTGAGGAATAGAATTTTTTGCTGAAAAGTGTGTGAGAAGTGAAACACTATTGGAGCAATACAGAATATGAGTACATAGCCGATCAGTGCGACTTTGGCTGTCCATATCAGAAACCTGTAAACAATATATATTTTTTCGTCAGAATAATCCAGGGTGACAGTTTGATGAAAAGAAAATGATATCGTATGAAATTTACCAGAATTTAAAGTAAATTGAAGTAAAAATAAATACCAATGACTTTTTTATTAATTCTTACAAGTATTTTGCAAATTTTAAGCTATTTCGAAAAAAGTTCAAGAAAAAATATAAATAGGTTTTGAAAAATCAATATATATTTTCAAAATATGTGAATATTCAAATATAATATAAGAAATGTATTAAACCTCAACGAAGTAGATAAAATTTTGTAATCCACTATTTTTTAAATAAAAGAATAGGTGAGTTTTGTGAATAAATTAGCAGAAATAATTATTGGGAAAAACTGATAAATAATTCATATTTTAGAATCAAACACATTCGATATTTATAGTTTCAAAATTTTAACAAACCAAAGATTTTTGATATTCAGAAAAATACTTTATTGTATGAATAAAAAACCAAATTAGATATCTAATAGAAAAAAAAACCCTAATGAATAATTTACCATAAACCTGATTCTTCAAAACACATTCAGTGTTTCACTCTGAAAAATTAGTTAGGTAAAAAAAAAATTCTTAACTGAGAACACAATGATTTCGAAGTGATTTTTTTCGCGAAATTGCGGCGAGTGCAGTGCAGAAAGCTGGATGAAATGGCGTGTGAATGGGCGCACAAAAAGAAAACAAATTGATTAAAATCATCTTTTTGCAGCAAAATATATTTCGATACTGCGAAAACGTATTACGCGGAAAAAAAGGAACGTGAATTCATGTATTCTAAATACATATCACTTACTCATTGAAAAAATACAAAGTGAAATGACGTCATAAAAAATTCAATATTATGAAATTTTTTCTGTAAGCTTTCAAAAGATCATGGGAACTGATGAAAATAATATAATTATGAAAAAAAATTTTATATATTATCAAAACTTTTATGTCAGGAATTTTGGAAAACATATCAAATAATTTAAAAAAATCACTCATTCAAATTATTAAAAATTATTAAAAAACACTTATTTGATATCCAAAATTTGGGGGTTACATATTTTTTGATTATTTTATGATTATCGTGATTACAAGAATATTTTTTAAAAATTTAATAAATAATTTGTTTCTTCCTAGAATAAAACTACTCACAAAATGAAAAAAAAAAGTTATAAAAGTGGGAGAAATTTTTTATCAATGATTTTTAATCATTAGTATTTCAAAAAATAGTTAAATAACATTCAACTTGATTTTTGAAAAAATTAAAGAAAAAATACTTAATATCGACATTCGGGTGTTTCAAATTTTTTTATTACTTGATGATAATCGTGATTGCGAGAATATTTTTTCCAAAATTCAATTAATAATTTATTTTTCCTAAAATAAAACTACGCACAAAATGAAATAAAAAGTTACAAAAGTGGGAGCAATTTTTTATAAATAATATTTATTAATTAGTGTTTAAAAAATAGTTTACTAACATTCAACTTGATTGTCGAAAAAGTTAAGAAAAAAATACTTTATATCGAAATTCGGTTATTTCAAATTTTTTAATTACTTGATAATTATCGTGATGACAAGAATATTTTTTCGAAAATTAAATAAATAATTTTTTTCTCTTACAATAAAACCGTACTCACAAAATGAAAAAAAAAGTTTTTAAAATTGAGAGCAATTTTTTACCTTGTTATTGAATATTTAAGAAAAACCATATGATAATTAAATAAATTAACTTTATTCGATACTTCGAAAATTCCATACAATGAAACAACTAAAATTTAAGCAAAAACTAAAAAATACTTCGAAGAAGAAGCTATAAAAAATTTTCACGCTAAATGACAATGATAAAATTCCCGATAATTCGATCTGAACATTACAAATTATTCGTTTAACTTGAAACTTAATTACGAGATGAAAAAAAAAATTTTTTTTTTAAATAACCTTTTTTCAATCAAAAAATATTTTGATACTGCAAAAATGTATTAAGAGGAAAAAAAGGAAACATCAATTTATGTGATCAAAATGCATATCACTTATTCATTGAAAAATACTATTATAAAAAAAATTAAATGATTTTCAATAATTAGTATTGAAAAAAATAGTTAAATAACATTCAACTTGATCTTTGAAAAAATTAAGAAAAAATACTTAATATCGAAATTCGGGTGTTTCAAATTTTTTTATTTCTTGATGATCATTGTAATTACAAGAATATTTTTTCGAAAATTCAAGAAATAATGTTTTCCCCTAAAATAAAAATACTCACAAAATGAAAAAAAAAGTTATAAAAGTGGGAGCAATTTTTTAATAAATAATTTTTAATAATTAGTGTTTAAAAAAATAGTTAACTAACATTCAACTTGATTGTTGAAAAAATTAAAAAAAAAACTTAATATCGAAATTCGGGTGTTTCAAATTTTTCGATTACTTGATAATTATCGCGATCACAAGAATATTTTTTCGAAAATTAAATAAATAAATTTTTTCTCCTAAAATAAAACTGTACTAACAAAATGAAAAAAACAAGTTATAAAAGTGGGAGCAGTTTTTTACCATGTTATTGAATTATTAAGAAAAACCATGTGATGATTAAAGAAAATAAACTTTTTATTCAATATTCCGAAAATTCCATACAATGAAACAACTAACATTCAAGCAAAAATGAAAAATACTTTGATGAAGAAGCTATAAAAAATTTTCACGCACAATAACAATGATAAAATTCCCGATAATTCGATCTGAACATTACAAATTATTCGTTTAACTTGAAACCTAATTACGAGATGAAGAAAATATAATTAAAAATAAAATATTCTTTTTTCGATCAAAAAATATTTTGATACTGCAAAAATGTATTAAGCGGAAAAAAAAGGAAACATTAATTCATGTAATCAAAATGCATATCACTTATTCATTGAAAAATACTATTACAAAACATATTCAATGATTTTCAATAATTAGTGTAAAAAAATAGTTACATAACATTGAACTTGATTGTTGAAAAAATTAAAAAAAATACTTAATCAATATCAAAATTCAGGGGTTTTAAATTTTTTGATTACTTGATGATAATCGTAATTTCAAGAATATTTTTTCGAAAATTCAATAGATAAATAATTTTTTTTCCTAAAATAAAACTACTCACAAAATCAAAAAGAAGTTATAAAAGTGGCAGCAACTTTTTATAAATAATTGTTAATAATTAGTGTTTAAAAAAATAGCTAACTAACATTCAACTTGATTGTTGAAAAAATTAAGGAAAAAATACCTAATATCGAAATTCGGGGGTTTCAAATTTTTTGATTACTGACTCAAAATTTCTCAACTGGGCCACTAAAAAATCCATTTTTTAATTTTTCATTGCAACTTACCGTTTTAGATTCACATTATCACCAAAAGTACTCTCCTTAAACTTTTTTCGGTATAAATAATTATTGTGGAAGTTATTGACAATTAATTTTTTCACCTACGTTTTCTTACAAAATGAATAACTTTTGAACGACCAGTCCAAATTTCACGAGTAATATATTAAAATTTTTGCTGAACAATATATTTTACGAAAAAAATTATCTCGCTTCAGAAAAAAAAAATTGTTATTAAAAGAAAAAAAAACATTTTTTTTAAACAATTAAAAATATGGCTGACTTCTCCGCTTGTCAGAATGAGTTTCAATTTTTTATTTGATTCCCTGATTCCTAACAACAATTTTGGGAAAAAAATATTTTTGTGATCTCCAGCAGGTCAAAGGTTATGAATTTTTTTCCGATCGCACTCCGAGCACTAAGCGCTGCGCCAACGCGTTCGGACACGCCATGCTAGGTTTTCTTCCTAAAATACCATTTCTT
>JAPYZL010188944.1:0-27987 GCA_030522825.1 Platygaster orseoliae
CCACAATTCTCCGCACTAACCTATATGGCTCTGCGCCGCCAACTTGACGTCTACGGTAAAACTCCCGATACTCAACTTGTTGTGAAATATACTATTATTTAATTCTGTTACATAAAAATCAATAGAAATCTAAATACAGAATTTATTAAAAAATGCTTTTTTCTTTAGTGAATTCAGAATAATAGTATATTACTGCGAGTTTTTGAAATGTCGGTTTTGGCGAAACGGAAGTTTGCAACCCGAGGCAAAGCCGAGGGCTGTAATCGTTTCGTCAAAATAGGCAATTTCCAAAACTCAGAGTACGATATTTTATTCACAGTTCGCTAGTAATTCACGTCCAAATATCCGATTACTAGCAAATTGTGAATAAAGATTATTATTAATAATACATGATTATTAAAATATACAGAGATGTAAGTTATTAAAAAAGCAGGTATTTTTTTATACATATTTTCCTTCACTTTGTTCATCGCGTTAAGAAGACATAAAAATTTCAATTGAGTGAAACTTTTCTTGACAGTAAATATGCAGCCAACTTTCGTATTTGTCAGGAAAATTTATGACAAATTCATAAGAAAATTACAATTATTTCTAGTAGGTTAATGAATTAATCTTCATAAGGAAATGAGTAGGTTAAAAAATAAAAAATAAATGAATTAGTTCCCATAAGAAATTCATAAGAAATTTCATATCCATAAACTGTTTCGTGTATTTACATAATAATTATTTATAATTTAGTCTTTTTCAAATACTTTTTGTATTTTTCATATTCCCTCATTATATATCATTTACGAATTTCTTTATGGTTTTTTAAAATTCGATGCTCTAGGAATTAAAGTCTTCTGAATTTTTTACTATTAAAATAAATTTTTAACAAAATAATATCGATACAGATTCAAAATACTCAAAAAAGTACAAAATTCGTTTCATTTTTTACGATTCTCATGCCTAATGCGAATGAAAAATATAAAGCAATTCCGCGTGCAGTGAAAAACTGCGTACGCTGACCGATACTAGGCAGAGTTGCTTTGGCTAGGCACTTTCTGAGCACGAAATATGAATGAAGCATCTCGCGGACGCGGCGTCGTTTATCGACTTTTTGACCCCGCTATGAATTTCTTCTCGTATAATGCGCGCGACAAATTTACAACGCTGCCCGTTGGCGCGTTACCCGTTTTTCCATATTTTTTCAAAATAAATGGACGGACCAGGAAAATACTGAGCTGATGGTATAAGCTTCTTCTCCAAGAGTGCATTTTCCCAAATAAATTCAAGGATTTTCATAAGGTATAAGATGCTCCAACAGATTCGATTCGGGATTTTTACGGTCTCTTTGACTTTTTTCTAGTCACTTATTCGATTTTCAATTTAGTCCAAAGAGATTGTCGTGCTGGACTTTTTTTTAGAATTTTCGAAGGTGGGTTTTAATTGTTTTGGTTAGAGTTAATTACTCGGAGGAGTGAATTTTTATATGATGTGATTCTAATGTTTTTGATATTTTTTTAGATCGTTTTTGATTCTAACTACTTTTTGGTATTTTTGTAAATTTCTTTTTCAGTTTCTGGAATTAGATGCTCCAGAGATCAAAACTTTTCAGATTTTGAACATTTTTGTAAACTCTAGTTTTTTTTAGAATTTCCGAAGACAGATAAGAATTTCATTGGTTACAGTTAATTCCTCGGAGTAATTGATTTTTCATATCGTTTTATGATTTTAATACAATTCTAATGATATTGATATTTATTTAGTTCATTTTAAATTCCTGAACTTCTTTTTGGTATTTTAATGAATTTCTATCTCAATTTTCAGAATTATAAATATCGTCCGGAGTTCAAAATTTCTCATTACATTTTTACGTAAACTCTATTTTTTTTAGAATTTTCGGAGACAGATTTTAATTGCTTTGGTTACAGTTAATTACTCGGAGGAATTGATTTTTTATATAATGTAATTCTAATGCTTTTGATATTTTTTCAGTTCGTTTTTGATTCCCCAATGAATTTTTGGTTTTTGATAAATTTCTTTTTCAATTTTTGGAATTAGATGTTCCAGAGTTCAAAATTTCTCAGATTTGGAACATTTTTGTAAACTTTAGTTTTTTTTAGAATTTTCGAAGACTAAATGTATTTGCGTAATTTACAGTATTTACAGTAAACTACTCGGAGTAATTAATTTTTCATGTAATTTTATAATTTTCATATAATTCTAATGCTTTTACTATTTCTTCAGTTTGTTTCTTATTCTAACTACTTTTGTTATTTTTATGAATTTCTTTCTCAATATCTGTAATTAGATGCTTCAAAGTTCAAAATTTCTTAAATTTTCAACATTTCCGTAAATTATAGTTTTTCTTAGAATTTTCGAAGACAGATTATAATTGCATTGGTTACAGTTAATTACTCGGAGTAATTAATTTTTATATAATTTAATGATTTTTATATAATTCTAATGACTTTGATGTTTATTAAGTTTGTTTTTGATTCCAACTACTTTTCGGTATTTTTGTCAATTTATTTTTCAGTTTCTGGAATTAGATACTCCAGAGTTCAAAATATCTCAGATTTCAAACACTTTCGTAAACTCTAGTTTTTTTAATAATTTCTAAAACAGATTTTAACTGCATTGATTACAGTTAATTACTTGAAGTAATTGATTTTTCATATAATTTTATGATGTTCATAGAACTCTAATGCTTTTGATATTTCTTCATTTCGTTTCCAATTCCAATTACTTTTTTGTATTTATGTGATTTTTTTTTCAATTTCTGGAATTAGATGCTCCAGAGCACTCCAGAGTTCAAAATTTCTCAGATTTTCGAAATTTTCGTAAATTCTAGTTTGTTAGAATTTCTGAAGACAGATTATAATTGCTTTGGTTGAAGTTGATTACTCAGAGTAATTGATTTTTTAAATAATTTTATGATTTTTATCTAATTCTGATGACTCTGATATTTCTTCAGTTCGTTTTTGATTCCCTAATTATTAATTACAATTTTTGTGAATTCCTTCCTCAATTTCTGGAATAAGATGCTCCAGAGTTCAAAACTTCTCAGGTTTTCAACATTTTTGTAAACTCTAGTTTTTTTATTAATTTTCGAAAACAGATTTTAGCTGCAATGATTACAGTTAATTACTCGAAGTAAATAATTTTTTATATAATTTTATGATTTTCATATAATTCTAATGCTTTTGATATTTCTTCAGTTCGTTTCTCATTCCTACTACTTTTTACTATTTTTGTGAATTTCTTTCTCAATTTCTGGAATAAGATGCTCCAAAATTCAAAATTTCTAAGATTTTCAACATTTTTTTCTTATTAATTACTAATTTGAAACAATTTCCGAAATTCATTTTTTCTATGTTATCTTAGCAGAATAATTATAATTATAACTATAATTATCATTTTTCTAAATCAACGATTGTTGTTATTTTGGAGTAAATGAAATAAAGAATCCTGAATTATATTTGAATTTGAAAATAACAGAAAATAATTTATTACATCCTCTAGGTTTCAGTAAGTCCACTTTTGATGATTTTCATAATTTTTTTCATTCCTTCATTTTTAAAAATCATTATTATCAAGTTACAATCAAAAAATCATTGTTATTGACTCACTCAACGGGTTATTCCAAAATTTTTACATTTTTCCAAAAATTAATTTAAAAAACGTTTTTCAACGAGAAAAACTAAGATATATTATTTAATTTTTATGTAAACCGTTCAAAATTTAATGTAGTACTTTTTCCAAGTGCAAAAATTAAAAAACTCATGACTCAGAAATAAAATCATTTGTCTAAAAAGATTTTTAACATTAAATGAAATTTTCATCAAAAAAAGTTGTAACAGCGCCTTGCCGTTAATATAAAAATTTTTCTTTCAAATATTAACGAGTTTTCGTATAAAACACACAAAAAAATGAATGCCTCAAAATTTTTGTAAGGCAGCGTACGTTTTAATTAATAACTTCTACGTAATTACAAAGTTTTGTATAAAACCTCTCTGGAATAAAATTTTTTCGGAGTAAGTAAATTTTAATGTCCTACATTTTTTTGAACATTAAATAGTTAATGAGTCGCTTTTTTTTTACTCTTCCCAAGTGTCATTGATCGTTTGTAAAAGCTTTTTCAATTTCTGCGTTTTCGTGATGAAAAAAAACGTTTTTAAGTCCTCTGATTGATTTGGAATAGTTCGAATGAGTTGAGATGAATTTTCACATAGAGCTCGTTTTTTCAGATAGCGTTTTTCCACGTATTTTTCAGATATTTGCGAATCATACCAAAAGTTTGAAAAAAAAGTACGAAAATTAGCTGCAGTTTTTTCGATTTTTCGATCACGAAAAATTAAAAATCTTCATCTCTTTTGTTTTTATTCTAAAACACAGGTTTTTCCGCAATTTTCCCAGTCGTGATTTTCCCGATGATTAATGAAAGTTACGCCAACATTGAGCATTGATGTACGTTTACTTTCATAAAATTGAAATGAAAAGAAAGGTAAATCCCGTTAATCTGGGGATTCAGAAATCGGGCTGATCTTTATAAATCTCAATCATATTCTTGTACAGAATGGCCAAATCCTGAATATGATTTTTCTCTCGCTTCCCAGACTAACACGTAATTATCGAGGGAGGCTTTATCGATTTTTTACTCAGGCTTTATTATTATTCTCATCCTGCTGCTCGAAATATGCCACGTCATTTCCTGGTGCTTCGGGCCACTTCGACCCTGGCAATCGATTTCTCGATATAAGCGAGAAAACAATTTAGATCATATCGTCGCTTTATAAAAATTGCATTGGTCTCGGAAAAACGTGATTTTCCCTTTTTCAAAGCTTTGGTATAACACATTTTTCCTATATGAAAAACTTCTACACAAAAATTGAACTATTTATTTAAAATTCGAAATAATGTGGTCCACTTAACTTAACTTTTAGTTCAGACAAACAAACAAATCCAAAATATTTTACAGTAAAAAGAAATTGCTTTTTTAATGTATTGACTTAATTACTACAAATATTCAAATTATTCTAATTTTCATTGCAATATTTATACCATTGAAAAAGTGGAAACGGTGATATAAAAAATACTGAACCACATTGAAACTGATACAGAATCAAAAGTTTTCCATTGAGCAAAATTTAACAATGTCACCAAATATCGACATCACTGCAAGAAAGAAAACTTGACGTCAACCGAAAGCTTTAGAATAAATCATGATAATAGTCGAGATACTGTAAAAGAAAACTGTAACTGGAGCACTTATTTTCGAAGTCATAGTAAAAGAGCCTCGAAGCTTTACATTACACTGCGTTTTGCTTTATTGAATTGAACCAGAAAAAGATGCTTTGTATTCCGTTGCTTTATATTGCACTCTTTTGTATTTCATTTTATAATATTGTATTGAATTGCGTATTATTGAGAAATTTTAAAAATATCTTTCTTATATCGCTGAAAATGGGCTGTCTACGAATGGAAAGATTTTTTGAAATTGTTTAACTACCAAGTCGAAGGCTCGTATTCATTTTAAATTCTTTGAATGGAATTTCAACTTCGTTTTGATTTCAAATATGTAATTATTTGAGTTTTTTTTCTTGTTTTACAAGTGTAATGAAATTGAAAAGCCTGAATTGAGTTCACCTTTTTTCATCTTCATTCGTCTTTGCTAACAGGATTTGAAAATGAAAATCGTTTGAAGGCTTTGGGATTATTGGTAAAATTTGGAAATAAATTAAAAAATACAGAATTTTGCAGTACCTTCGTTTTATTATGAAAATTAATATCATTATTGCAATAATATTGCAATGAAAAATTCACCTTAATACTACATCGAATAATTGAAAATCAACCGTTTCTAATTTTCAATGCAAATAATTTTTTCTAATGAATTTTTTTTTAATAAATTTTCTGCAAAATCAATTAAAAAAGACAAAAGTTAAATAATATAACAATAGTTATGCAATTATAGTGAAATTTTAAATTCCAAGATGAGAAAATTTTGGGATTATAATGTTTTAAATAAAGGAATTTTGAAAATTCTGCGTATTTTGTAACTCCTATTTAATTGACTGTATGACTAAAAATTCATTTAAAAGATGAAGATCTGTTTTCTCATAATTTAAATTCAGTTTTTCTCATTCATAAATTTGTAGAAGAAAATTTCTTATCCAATTTACTGTATGGTAAAAGAAATGAAAAAAACTCAGAAAAAATACATAAAAAATACATAAAAAAATGTTATTGGTATAGATTCAACTAATTGAAAATAATAAATTATTAATTATTGAAATTGTTAGTATTATTACTAAAACTTTGAAGAAAAAAAATTTAAATGCATTACCTTCGTTGCCTTCGTTTTATTATTAAAATTAAAGTCATTATTGAATTATTATTCTTTCAATAAAAAATTAATCTTATTACTATGGACTACATGAAAATCAAAAGTTTCTAATCTTCATTGTTGATATTTTTTTCTAGCGATTTTTTTATTTCAATTTTATACAAATTAGGGTAATAAAGACAATAATTCAATAATATAACAATAGTTATGCGATTATTAGAAAATTTAAATTTTGATGATAAGAAAAATTTGGGATTCTGATATTTTAGATACAGAAATTTCGATTATTTTGAGTATTTTGTAACACACTATTTTTTGATTATTTAACTTTATAATATTTATTTTTAAGTATTTATTTTTGAATATTTTTTTACTATTAATTTGACTATTATTAACTAATTGAAAATAATAAATTATGAATTAATTAAATTGTTGGTATTATTAATAAAATTTTTGAAAAAAATAATGAAAAATACATTACCTTCATTTGATTATTAAAATTTATTTCATTATTGAATATTTTAATAAAAAATTTATCTTATTACCATAGACTAATTGAAAATCAATCGTTTCTAATCTTCAATGTTAATATTTTTTTCTAACGATTTTTTTATTTGAGTTTTCTACAAAATTAAAGTAAAAACGACAATAATTCAATTATACGACAATATATATGTAATGAATGAGAAATTTAGAATTTTAAAATAAGAAAAATTTGGGATTCTTATATTTTAGATACAGGAATCATGAAAATTTTGTGTATTTTGTAAGACAATATTCAATTGACTGTATTCCTATAAATTCATTTAAAAAATTATGATTTGCTTGCTCATTATTTAAATTCAGTGTTCCTCATTTATAAATTTGTAGATGAAAACTTTTTATTTAATTACTGCATGGTAAAATAAATGAAAAAACTAAGAAATGAATACTTTAAAAGAAATTATAGGTATAGATTCAACTACTTGAAAATAACAAATGATAAATTAATGAAATTGTTGGCATTATCAATGAAAGTATAAAAAAATTAAAAAATAAAAAATATTACAGTACCTTCATTTTATTAATAGAATGCCTGAATTTATTTAATTAATGTTTCAATGAAAAATTCACCTTCATACTATCGACTAATTGAAAATGAATCTTTTGTAAACTTGAATATTGATATTTTTTTCTGAAGATTTTTTTTATTTGAATTTTCTACAAAATCAAATTGAATAAGACAGTAATTTTATAATAAAACAATAGAAATGCAATTAATAAGAAATTTCAAATTTCAAGATCAGGAAAATTTGGGATTCTGATATTTAAGATACAGGAATTTTGAAAATTTTTCGTATTTTCTATCACAAGATTCAATTGACTGTATTCCTATAAATTCATTTAAAAAATGATGATTTGTTTTCTCATCATTTGAATTCAGTGTTTCTCATTCATAAATTTGTAGATGAAAATTTTTTATCCAATTTACTGCATGGCAAAAAAAAAGAAAAAAACTGAGAGATAAATACATTAAAAATAGCTATGGGTACAGATTGAACTGATTGAAAATAATAAATCATAAATTAAGAAAGTAGTGAAAAAAAATAGTCGTAAGCGTTATACTCAAACTCGTTTTTGAATAACGCTACAACATTCATTAAGGTATGTACATTAATAATACATATAAAAAAATTGGAGAACACAATTTAAAGATGAAATTAAGGTGAAAAACAAATTTTCACATGAATTTGCAACTTTGAAGGCGAAAAAAGTCGAAATTAATGTTTTCATCTGCAAATTACAAATACTGACTTTCTTGAAAGAAATTGAAACTGAAGACAAAATCCCCACTCGGGATATATTTTCTAATATTATGTTTCAATTTCCCATACTAATTACAAACTGTCACGCTTTTCCAACATTCGCATTATCTTTGATGTCGATCGATTCGAATCAAAGACAAAGTAACACGTATGTAATTCAAGACTATTATCCTGAGACTCGCGAAAAGCGGAGTAATGCGATGAGATGTATGAATCCATTTGAGATTTAATTATTCTGTCGAATTCCCTTTGTTGGATTGACGTAGTCACTGATGTTGATAACGACCCGGATCCTTGAGCAAATTCTGAGTTGGCGTGTATTAAAATATTATCAGCACTTGAGAACCTTCGTAGGAAGATCTTGCCAAGAGATACAAGCAAGCACGATAGAACTTTGGCGAGTTTTGAATAATGGCCAACTATCTGCAACTATGGTCAAAATTATGTTATCCACGATAAACGTTGATTAATCACTAAATGATGTTACGACCCGGCTGAAACAGAAACATAACGTCAAGCTTTAAAAATGTGGGGTTCCAGATTTTTTGTTCAACTTCAAGAAATTCAATTTACTTTATCATGTAAATGTGAAAGTGTAAAAAACTTCATTCGATTGTGCTCTAGTAACAAAAAAATAACCTACTGCTGCAAAAAAAAAAGTTATATTGAAACAGCTCATCTTTTTGTAGATACAGCAAATCTTGTTTTTGCGTTCTTCCTTATATTCCAATAACCAAATCATAATTCGCAATTAAAACAAGTTACATCCAAGTATCGCAGAGTTACAATTTACAAACACTAACGGTATCTCGTTAGTGGTATCCTCGACGTACCTGTAATGTAACGAGTTACAATATTCTGATCAACCCCTCAAACCCCAGCAGAAACTACACGTCTGAGCTATAGCGCGAAGCAACAATCGACGTCCCACACAATGCATACAAATGAACTTTACCTCAAAACCGCAATTACGCGACAATGCACTACATTTAATACCAATCGAAACTTATTATCAATTAAAAAGTCAATTTGATACCGAAATCATGCGGTTGAGAATCTATTACCAAATTTATCCATGTATTTCAGATTAAATGGAGCCCTTTTCAGTGACTACGTTTTTTTTAATCAATCTGAAAATCAGAGTGTCAAAGAGTTTTGGTATTTTTACGGTATTTGAGGAAAATGATAATTGGAGTTTTTGAATTACAGAAATCTCTTTTCAAAATTTGTAGAAAAAGGTAGAAATCAGATTGATTTTTATGATTTCGAAAGATCCAGTAGAGATCTTTTGAACAAAAACAATTATTCATTCTCTTGTTCATGTATTTTGAAAGATTATATTCTTCAAATGATGAATTTTTTTTATATAAATAATGAATGATATTTTATTATTCTGAATAGATCTTCAAATTCCTAAAATATATTTTACTTATTATATAGAACATAATTATTTTTACTACAGTTCCTTCAGATTTTTTATAAATTTAATAACTCAATTGAAGTTTATGATCTCTATCATCAAAATTGAGATTATATTTAAATTTATTGTTATACATAAATATATATTATAAATATAGATTATATTTGATTTAGTATTATTATAGTTTATTGTTCATTATATTTTTATATTTTTTACTATATTTTTAATATAATTTATTTTCAATTACTACATTACTAATATAGATTATATAAATCTAAATTTCATATAAATAAAAAAAATTTATGAATTATTATTACATTTAGGGAAAATTTGTAAGTTGTATAGTTTTTAATTTTCTTTAGCTATAGACATTATTGTAGAGTATTTTTTTACAATGCAAATAATCTCTTTTTATTTCTCATAATTTATAATATGATAATTTAGAAAGATTCTCATGTTTCACTATAAATTTATTTATTTTCACTTCATTCGAAATATTTTTAAAAATTTCCAATTTTCCTTAACAGTGATTGTCAGTACTAATTTCTATAAAGATTTTCTTATTAATTTCTAGAATTTAATACTGTAGAATTGAAAGTTTCAGATATTTCAAAAGATTGACTTCAATTTTCATAATCTAGTATTTAAAAAGTATTTTTCATTTTTTTCAGTATTTTTTTATTATTTCACGATTTTTACATGGATTTGTATGTAGATTCTTAGAATTTTAAGCTCAAGTATTGAAAATTATTCAAATTTTTAGTATTTTTATAGATTTCTGGTATTTTCTTAGATTGATTCATATATTTCTGGAATTTAATACTCTGAAAATCAATGTTTTAGAGATTTTTGTATTTTTTACATAATTTTGAGAAAACAATGATCAGATTTCCCATGTTTCATTACACTATAGAATTTTCGTATTTTTTGTCACTCGATTTAATTTTTGTGATTTTTAGTCAACACATTCCTTATCATGAAATCAGATTTTAATGATGTTCAGTTCATCGAGGTTTAGTTTTTCTAATTAAAAATTTTTTTTTTTTTAATATTTCTTTATTTCTTTACTTTTCATAGGAACTTGAAGAATTTTGGGGATTTCAGAGATTTTAAAGATAACCTACATTTTCTAATCCAGTATTTCAAGTATTTTTCATTTTTCTTCAGTATTCATACAATTTTTATTATGTCAAGATTTGTTCATGGATTCTTTAAGTAGATTTTTGGAATTTGAAGCTCAAGTATTAAAATTTACTTCAATTTTTAGTATTTTTATAGATTAATTTATCTATTTCCAGAATTTGGTACTCTGAAAATCAGAATTCCAAAGAATTTATGTATTTTTAAATAATTTTGAAAAAATAATAATTGGATTTTTAGTATGTCATTGATTTCTAGAATTTTCGTATTTTTTGACACTCGTTTCAATTTTCGTAATTTTTCTTCGTGTATTTTAATGATTACATCAGATTTGATTTATTTTCAATAATTGAAGTTCAGGTATTACTAACAATAATTATTTGCACTTTTAGTGTTTTCCTCATTTCTTCAGTTTTTTTACAAATTTGATGTTTTTCTGGTTGTGTTATGAATTTTTATGTAGAATTTTATATTTCAATACTCAAAGACTTAAAATTATAAGAGATTATAATTTTTTTTTTTTTTACAGTTTTCTATTAATTTTGTAGATTCAACTACCTACATATTTTTATAATTTGGTACTTTGAAAATCAGAGTTCCAAAGAGTTTCAAAATTTTTGACATATTCTCGAGAAAATCATAAGATTTTTTTATTTAATTTAATTCTAGAATTTTCCTATTTTTATTTCTCGTATTCCCCGATATATTTTTCGATTCTCACGTTTTCACTTAACTGACGAGGACCAAAAATTCAATCGTTAAAGTTCCAAAAAATATTTATTTAATACAACGACTTTTTTAATATGAAAAATCTGATTTAAGAGATCGTCATATCAATGAAATTTCACAAACAGTATTTTTTTACTGCTTCTAACATAAACAAAATCCCATGATTATTCTAGTAACATTACACCAAAATTCAGGCAATAAATAAATGAATACCGAGCATTGTGCACCTGCTAAATTAACAATTAAACCAACTATGAGAACAATAAGTTCGGTTCGGAATTCAATAGAGCATTGTGCTGGAGTTTGTGCCATTAGATATCGAAGCGCTAACAGTTATTGGAATTTCACTTGCAAAAAATGGAAGAGAAGCTCGTAACAAAAAAGATGAAAAAGTACAAAATGGAATTTGCATGTTTTCGTGGCATAATTGTTTATGCTCGTGTTGTTAAAAAGGAAACAAAAAAAAACCTTTCTCTTGAACATTTTCAAAGAAGCTTATAACGGAATTTCCAATATATGAATTTGTTCAACATATTCAAAAGAAAGGAATGTTCGGAAAATTGAGAATCTCTGTAAATCAATAATCGCATTACTAAAGTTTACGTATCAAAGAAGAATTTTGAGTGGAATTGAATACACTAAGAAATATCTCAAAATTGAATTTGAGTGAAATCGCAATTAATTGCAAAAGGATCTTCATAACGAAAATTCAGAATTATCTTTATGAGAACGAAGTTTCCAACAAGAAAATTTTATGGCCTTATTAAAAAAATAGTCACATCTGCCTTTTTCCCTTTCTATGCAAAAATATGCGCTAATGAAAAATTTCTGACACTTGATGCAGAGAATATTAAAACTTTGCAATTCCAAACATTCCGTAGTTTCCGTGTTTTCGCGAGAAAAAATTTGGAAAAACAATGCTGTGCTAACTAGAGCGTGTTTTCCAAGTTCAGCGATGGCAGAACGTGATGATTTTGTGCAATCAATCGAAACGTTGAATTAGAGTAATAATTTTGCTTACCGAACACAAACACATCTTTACCCATGGCTAAAGTAAACAGAGGATTCTCAAAATTATGGACTGAAGAACTAGTTTTGTCTGTGTTTTTGAAACTTGGACAAGGGCGTGGATAATGGGGGTTTTGGGGTGAAGCCCCTCCGGAAATTTGTGTAAAATTAATGATTGTTGTGAAAAAAAAGTCAAAATCGTTAGAAATATATGCACAATGAAATATGAGCAACTATTTTTATGATAATTGTGAATAAGTAGACAATTATATAATTTTCGAATTTTACTATTTTCGAAATTGATGTAAAATTGTTGATTATTGTAAAAAAAGTCAAAATCGTTAGAAGTAGATACATACAATAGAATATGAGCAACTATTTTTTTGTATTATGAAAATTTAATATTATTGATCTTTGAAACAGAAAAAAATCTGAGTTTGGAGAACACAAAATAGTTTTTTGTAAATTGTGAATAACTAGACAATTATATATTTTTTGAATTGTACTATTCTTGAAATTTGTGTAAAAATTGTTCATTTTTCAAAAAAAAAAACGTCAGTCAAAATCGTTAGAAATATCAACACAATAATATATAAGCATCAACTATTTTTTTGTATTTTGAGAATTCATTATTATTTATCTTTGGAACAGGAAAAATCTGAATTTTGAAAAATAAAGTTTTTTCTATGTAAGTTGCGAATGAGTGGACAGTTACCTATATAATTTTTAAATTGTACTATTTTCAAAATTCGTGTAAAATTATTAAAAGTTTCAAAAAAGTAAGTCAAAATCGTTAGAAATACATACAAAATAAAATATAATTAACTTTTTTTTTGTTACTAGAGAATTTAATATCAATGATTTTTAGAACAAGAAAAATCAGAGTTCAGAGAATACATAAAAAATATTTTTTTTTATTGTGAGTAACAAGACAATTATATGATTTTTAGTTGTACTTTTTTCTAAATTCGTGTAAAATTATTAATTCTCTGAAAAAAAAGAAATCAAAATAATTTGAAATATACACTCAATCAAATAGAAGGAACTTTTTTTTGTAACTTGAAAATTAAATATTATTGATCTTTGAAACAAGAAAATTTCGGAGTCGGGAAAATACAAAATATTTTTTTGTAAATTGTGAATAACTAGACAATTATTTAATTTTATAATTGTATCTTTTTCGAAATTCGTGTAAAATTGTTGATTGTTCAAAAAAAAAAATTCAAAACAGTTAGAAATATACACTTAATCAAATATAAGAAACTTTCTTTTGTTTTTTAAGAATTTATTACTTTTCATCTTTGAAACTGGAAAAATCTGAGTTTGGAAAATACAAAATATTTTTTTATAAAATGTGAATAACTTGACGTTTACGTGAATTTTGAATTTTACTAATTCTTCGGAATTCGTGTAATAAATTATAAATTGTTCGAAAAAAGTAAGTCACAATTGTTAGACATATGCATACAATAAAATCTAATAAAATTTTATTTATCGTTACTTGAGAATTTAATATTATTGATCTTTGGAATAGGAAAAATCTGAGTTTAGAGAATACATACGAGATATTATTTGTAAATTGTGAATAACTTGACAATAATATATTTTTTGAATTCTACTATTTTTGAAATTTGTGTAAAAATTGTTGGTTGTTCAAAAAAAAAGTCAAAATCGTTAGAAATATACAGACAATAAAATATAAGCAACTGTTTTTTTTTTGCATTTTGAGAATTTTTTATTATTGATTTTTGAAATAGGGAGAATCTGAGTTTTGAGAGTTTTGTGTTAATTGTGAATAAGTAGACAATTATGTGATTTTTCCATTGTATATCTTGGAAATTTAAAACAAAAAATAGAATTCTGAGCAAAAAAAAATTTTTTTTTGTAAATTGTGAATAAAAAGGCAATCATATAATTTTATAATTCTACAAATTTTCGAAATGTATGTAAAAATGGTTGATTATTCAAAAAAAAGTGAGTCAAAATCGTTAAAAATATACAAACAATAAAATATAAACAACTATTTGTTTGTATTTTGAAAATTTATTAATATTGATCTTTGAAACAGGAAAAATCTGAGTTTTGAGAATACAACATATTTTTTATTAAATTGTGAATAAATAGACAAACAATAAAATTTTTAACTGCACTTTTTTCGAAATTCATGTAAAATCATTGATTGTTCGTAAAAAGTAAGTCAGAATCCTTAAAAATATACACACAACTAAATATAAGCAACCCTTTTTTTCCAACTTGAAAATTTAATATTTTTCATCGTCGAAACAGAAAAAATCTAATACAAAATTTTTTCTTCCAAATTACGAAGAACTTACGAAAGCTTATGACAATTTCAAAAGCTGTTATTCGAAGAGTTCATATCTAAATCTACTTCTATATTTTCTATACTATCATTACCCTAAAGAGTTGAAAGGAACCAAACTTTCTTGCAAAACGTCATAATTTTCTAAGTTTCTCACTATGAATCGCCAAATTTCGCGAGATCTTTAGACATCTCGCTTTCGGGCAGAAGCCCCCGGGAAAATGTCTGACGAACTTTGACCCTCTTGACGAAAAAGCGAGCTTTGCTATCTCAAGAGTGGTTCCAAAGAGCCGACAAGGTCTTTTTCGACGTCACTTCTCATTGCAGGCAACAAGTGAGAAGCGCAGTCTAATAAGAAATGAAATTTCGCTGGAGCGGTAACGTGATTTCCCTGAAGAGGAAAAGCCAAGTTCCTCGTATAATTGCAGATCCTAATCTTACTTTTTGAGCGTCCAAATTTCCAAGGAAAACCTCGTTACGTTTTTCGAATGACGCGTTTCATCAATTTTCGATTCATTGTTGATGATAACGTCATTATATTCCTACGCCTTTTTTCAGTCCACGAATTTCGTGTTTCCCATCACTCAAGCGTACGTAAATTACGTTTCACACGGCTTTTCGGAGTATCCTCAATTTCCACAAATTATGGAAGTGTTCAGTGAATATCATATGCCCGAAAATCATGGAAAATTCGGCTCTCGTGTCGGGAAAATAGGCTGAAAGCACTTTACACGTGAAATAATGTGTTGAATGCGAAAACGAGGACGCGGCTTTTGTAATGACGCGAAATTCGAGCAATCGCGGAGTAAAAAGGTGCCCATCCACGTGTTACCGTTTATTGTTATCAAAGTCAACGAAACTGGGATAACCCATTGATCATTACTGACACAACTACTCGACTGGATTTGATTACTAATGCTATTATTTCGCGGAAATAGCTTCAAAAGCCGTCAGAGCCTTACAGGATAGCGGCGTCGGAACTGGAAAGACAAAGGAAATTCAAATTCTCACTCAAATTTCTGTAGTTTACAGTGATTTCAATAATTTTCAATGATTATCAGTGATTTGTCTATTATTTTCTTCAAGTAATTATCTGTTCTTATAATAACGAATTTTCAAAAATCACAATTCGTGTAGAAGTGCACTTTGTCATATATCATTTAAATGATATTGTCTTTCAATAATAAATTATTCTTTCATGGATAATGAATGATATTTTATGATTCAGTATAGATCTTCAAATTCCCTAAATATATATTCCTAACTATATATAACATAATATTGTTCTTGTCATAGTTTACAGTGATTTCAACAATTTTCAATAATTATCAGCAATTGTTTTATTGTTTTCTTCAAGTAATCATCTGTTCTTCTAATTAGCGAATTTTTAAAAATCACAATTCGTGAAAAAATGCAAAAATCACATTGATTTCTAATTGTAAGATTTTAAAAGATCCTGTAGAAAGCTTTTGAACAAAAAAATTCACTTTTTTATATATTTTTTGAACGATATTTTTTTTGAATAATAATAATAGAAGTTATAATTTGATGATTCTTATTTATTATATAAATTACAATATAACAATATTATAATTTATTATTATGAATATTATTATTTATAATTATAATCATAATCATAATTTTCAAACAATAATCATAATAATAATATTTTTTTCGAATAATGAATTATTATTTTATGAATAATAAATGATATTTTATCATTCTGAATAAATCTTCAAATTCCTGAAATATATATTACTTACTACATATAACATAACTTTTTATGCTATGGTTTACAGTGATTTCAACAATTTTCAATAATTATAGCGACTTTTTCATTATTTTCTTTTAGTAATTATCTGTTCTTATACTTGGCGAATTTTCAAAAATCACAATTCGTGAAAAAGTGCAAAAATCAAATTGATTTCTAAGGTTCTGTAAGATTATGTAAAATCACATTGATTTATTTATTTTCTCATATATTTTTGAAAAAATGTATTCTTTAAACAATAAATTATTCTTTTATGAATGATGAATGATATTTCATTATTCTTCATAAATCTTAAAATTCCTAGAATGTATATTAATTATTATATGTAACATAACTGTTCTTGCTATTAGTTCCTAACGATTTTTTCTAAATTTAATAAATTGATTCAAGTTCATTATCTCTATCATTTAGGTTTAGATCACACAGGCCCACAAAAAAAAAGTGTCCTGTACTTTTGATGAGACAGGACTTTTATACGTATTTGGCATCGCTGAATCCGAATCCGAGGTCAGATGTAGGGGTTTCCTAGTGTACTTACGAGAAAAAGCGAAAAACCTCATTTTTTATGTTTTTTGCTCTTACCAAAAAAAAAAAATTTTTTTTTAACATTTAATTTCAAATTCGAATTCCTGAGATGAAAAAACATGGATAAATATTTTTTTACTATTTTTTTAACTCGAAATTTGGCACTGGGAAGGCGTTAATAACTGTAAAGAAACCATAGCTACTGCAAATGCGATAGGTCGAGTATTAAAACTGAAATTTGTTTATGTTTATGTACCTTGAAATTTATACCACAGTATAGGTTATTGTTCTCAGTTATTCTGAATATATATGTTTAGTTTCGAATACGAAATTTACTCCAATTTCGAATTCATAATTAAAAAAATTTGTTTTCTACTATTAATTAATTTTAACCTTTTAATGACCTTGAAAATCATAGAGAGCTCAAGGTTATTGCTCTCGGTAAGTCAGCATGTACTCATCTTTGAAAAACAAAAATATTTGTTTTCATTTTTTTACATAAACATAAACGAATTTCAGTTTCAATACTCGACATATCACATTTGCAGTAGCAAATTTACAGCAAATCTTTACAGTTTCAACGCCCTCCAAGTGCTAAATTTCAAGTTGAAAAAATAATTAAAAAATGTTCATCCATGTTTTTTTACCTTAGGAATTCGAATTTGATATCAAATATTTTGTAAAATTTTTTTTTTGTGAGAGCAAAAAACATAAAAAAATTAGGTTTTTCGCTTTTTTCTCGTAGGTTCACTGGGAAACCCCTACATCTGACCTCGGATTCGGATTCAGCAATACCAAATACGTATAAAAAGTCCTGTCTCATCAAAAGTACAGGATACTTTTTTTTTAGTGGGCCTGTGTTATTAGAGTTATATACAATGTGTAAAGTAATTTTTTTACGATGCTTACATTCTGCTTTTATTTCTCATAGTTTATGATAATTTAGAAAGATTCTCATGTTTCA
This sequence comes from Platygaster orseoliae, assembly GCA_030522825.1. Taxonomy (NCBI): domain Eukaryota; kingdom Metazoa; phylum Arthropoda; class Insecta; order Hymenoptera; family Platygastridae; genus Platygaster; species Platygaster orseoliae. Next base: position 18,014 of record JAPYZL010188944.1, read on the forward strand.
CTATTAATTTATTTATTCTCACTTGATTCGAAATATTTTTCATGAATTGGAAATTTTCGCTAACAGCGACTGTCAGTACATTTCTATATAGATTTTCTCATTGATTTCTGGAATTTGATAGTACAGAATTTGAAGTTTCAAAGATTTTTGAAGATTGACTACATTTTTCAGAATCCAGTACTTGACGTATTTTTTTTTTTCAGTCTTCGTACAGCTTTTATTATTTCACGATTTTTTCATGGATTTGTATGTAGATTTTTAGAATTTTAAGCTCAAGTATTCAAAGTTATTCAAATTTTTAGTATTTTTATAGATTTCTAGTATTTACGTAGATTGATTCATATACTCCTGAAATTCGGTACTTTGAAAATCAAAGTTTAAAAGAGTTTTGGTGTTTTTACATAATTTTGAGAAAACAATTATCAGATTTCTAATGTTTCATTACATTCTAGAATTTTCGTATTTTTTGTCACTCGTTTGAATATTTGCAATTTTTCATTCGTGTGTTTTAATATTAAAATCAGATTTCAATGATTTACAAGTCATTGAAGTCGAGGTTTCTCTAATTTGAATTTTTATTATTTTGAGTATTTCCTTACTTCTTCCATTTTAATAGAAATTTAAAGTATTTTCTGAGTTCATGGTGGATTTCTATATAGATTTTTATATTCCGATTCTCAAGGACTCGAAATTAAAAAAAAATTTTCAGGTTCATTTTAGATTGATTTATCTATATATTTCTGGGAATTGGTACTCTGAAAATCAGAGTTTTAAAGAGTTTTGATTTTTTTACACTATTTCGAGAAAACAATAATTGGATACTTAGTATTTTGAAAAATTCTCGAATTTTCGTATTTTTTGTTAATGATTTTAATTTTTTTTAATATGTTTTATAATGAAATCAGGTTTTAATGATTTTCAAGCCATTGAGCTTAAGGTTTTTCAAATTATAATTTTTATTGCTTTAAGTATTTTCCTTACTTCTTCAGTTTTTATAAAACTTGGAAGACTTTCTGAGTGTAATATGGATTTTTATATAGATTTCAATATTCCGATGCTCAAGAACTCGAAATTAAAAAAGATTTCAACCATTTTTATAGATTTCTAGTATTTTTGTAAATTACCATAATATGTACATTCCTAGAACTTGGCACTCTGAAAATCAGAGTTTTAAAGAGTTTTGGTATTTTAACATAATTTTCCAGAAAATAATAATCTTATTTCTAGTACCTAATCATTTAATATTAATGATGCAGTATTTTCTAGAACTTCTAGTATTTTCAATACTCAGATTTCTCGAATTTTATCGAATTCCAGGCCTTTCCTATTTCCATTACCAGTAAATTTCAAAATATTCTCTGACATTCTTTCGATTCTCAGTACACTTTTCCACTTGAAATTTCCTATCCAATTTTCAAACTCGATGTTGCAAAATAAAAACGAAACATCCAATCCAAAACATCCAAGACAAAACATCCAAACTAAAACATCCAAAGTACAAAATATCTAAACCCCTTAAATTCCAGATTCCATTTTTTCCAAAGTACAATATATTCAAACTAAGTCATCCAAACACTGAAAACTCCAAAGCCTCAAAACAGTAAAACTGATATTATGTTATTTTCCGATAATTGTAGTAGAGTCATCGTCACAATCAACATTTGTTTGTAGTATTTGATAATAAAGGTTGTTTTTTATTTATATGTATCCAAGTATATATAAGTAAATCAACGTTCTGAGTACTAGTAATCTTCAGAAAACTATGAACATAAACAGGAACAGGATTTAAAGGTTTAAAAAGCGTGCAAATAAAAAAAAAATTGTTGGATCTTTTTAGTTCTGGAGGTTTTGAGTTTTGGATGTTTTGTACTTTGAATGTTGTAAATTTTGGATGTTTTGGTTTGGAAGTTCTGTCCCCCAACGATAAATAACCATTACTTCCCTCAGCAGCCGTCGTTTTGGAAACGGCTCGACAGCCTTTTCGTTGGTTTTTTGCATTGTTTACCTCGGACCTGTCAGTCAATATGCAATCGCGGACTTTGCGTGTCCCTGTGCGATATGCCGAGAGCAAACACCCCACCAATAGCGGAATAAATTCTCGCGTAATCGGGACACGCGATAACGATGATACCTTCTCGTGATGGAGCTTAGCCTTTGTCATCTGCCAGTACGCTCGTTGCCCCGCGCGGCACATACGAGTTTTCATCCTCGGACGCATTGTCCCGGCTTTTCCGGCTTTCCTCCACGTGCGCGACCATGTTCGCTAATCTAATAATACTCAAGCCTAGGGGCTTTGTGCGCAACCTGCCACCTCGTCGATTCGCCCGAGTTTCTTCCGGATTGTGGCTCCCGAGTCCGCAACCCGTACGTATTTACCCGAGCTTTCGAGCGTTTAATCGCTTCCCTCTGCTCAAGGAAATCACGTTTCGAGTGGACCAAGGCCGAGTATTTTCCGCGATGTTTGTCAGCACGCGAAATCACGAGGGACTTTTTTTTCGTCGCTGGGAAAACACAAGTTGCTCCAGCGATGCGGGAAATTTCGGGTTTCCGGTCGTGGGAAATTGAGACGTGGGGTTTTCATGTGCTTTGTAGGAGAAATTCAAAGAAAATTTTTGTTCTGGGGAGTTAAGTATCATATGTTTTCTCTGCATTTTTCTGCAGCGGAAAGTTATTTATATTTTATATTACATGTTTATGCAAAATGATTGGAATTCAGAATTGCAATAGTTTTGAATAATAATGAAATGATAATAAATAACATGAAGGAAATATTTTTGTTTTGTAAAAAAAAATGTGGAAAAAACTTTTGGAGTTTTTATGCATATTATTAAGAATTCCCTTTTTCTACTGTTTTTAAACCCAGCGAAACTTTTTTTATTTTAGATTACATGTTTATGTAAAAAGATTGAAATTATATTGGGAATAGTTTTGAAAATTATAAAAATTTTCATAAATAAAATGAAGGAAATAATTTTGCAAGAAATAGTTTTGTAAAAAAATCATTTTCCGAAGAAAAATCCAATAATAAATAAAGTTTATATATTATACTTCATATAACTTATTTCGTTTATTCAAAATTATTGAAATGGTTATTCCAATCACTTTGCTTAATAATAAAATACCAGTGAAGGAAGTAAAGAAAACTCTAATATATTGGGAAATTAACAAACAATTTTGTCAGTAAAATACACGAAAAATGTTTTTCCATGGTACACTGAGAGAAAATTCCACTACTATTTACTGAAAAATATAGTAATGGGAGATCGAGATGAAATAAATAGTGAATTTTACTGTATACAGTATTGTATGATTCTTTTTACTCGTATTGTAGTCATTTGAAAATAGTATAGTCATACTTGTGAAAAAATGTAGAAATTATGATCATGTTAGGAAATTTCCCATACCTTGTATATTGAGAACTGTTATTTACTTAAGTGAAAAAGAAACAATACTTTTAGTGTTTTTAACTGTATATCAACTTGTAATTGCAATATTTAAGGTTTTGCTTTACTGCATGGTAAAAAAAATCGCTATAATATATGAAAAATGAAGATTATATTGTAGATTTTCCTAGAATATAGTAATTTTTCCTATATTTATAGTATAAATTACTAGGTTTCTCTATTCTGAGTGTATCTTTTAAAATCAAGAAAATTTTAAATTTTCAAGATATTCAAGATTTATAGATTTTTTGAATTTTTTTCATACAAAATTTCCCAAAAAATTGTCTAGTATTATCTATTTCTATTCTATTTCATTCCTAGATTTTTATCAAGATTTGAAATTTCTTACAATTTACATAATTTATGAATAATTTCTGATATTTTACAATATTCTTCGGATCCTTCAATTTTTCAAAATCTTGAAGACTCACAGATTTTAAATAAATTTTTCGATGATTTTTTTACAAAAAAACATTTCTTGATTTTTTGAAAAATCAAAAACCTCAAGACAGTTTTTGTAGTTTCACAGAATTTCGAAAAATTCTCCCAATTTACGGAATGTATTGACATTTTTTGGAACTTTACACATTTATAGGAAATTGTAAAATTTTTAGAAACCTTCAAAATTTTCCATGATATTTATTGAATTTAATTTTCTTTGGAACCTTCAATTTTTCAAAGTCTGAAGACTCGTGGATTTTTATTGTAAACTGTTATTCACTCAAGTAAAAAATACAATATGTAAAGTATTTTTTACTATATATTAACCTGTAATTGCGATATTTGAAGTTTTACTATACTGCATGGTAAAAATAAATCGCTATCATATATGAAAAATCAAGATAACATTGTAGATTTTCCTAAAATACAGTTATTTTTTCAATATTTATAGTATAAATAACTACCTTTTTTTTCATTGTTGAGTTATATAAGTATGTTCAGTGGAAAAAAATCTCTGGAATTTAAAATTTTTTAAGCTACAGCAAATCTTGATGGGATGACTCTTGGAGAGTGAAGTGACTACATGCGATCTCGTGTATGCATAGTTTAGTACAGATTAAAGTTGCTGCTGAAATGTACTTCAGTCTCTCTGAGTAGCCTGAGTTCGTACCGAACTTCAAGAGAAAAATTAAAGAAAATTACGATTCGAAATATAAATAAATATGAACAAATATTTCTAAGAAAAAATTCAGCAAAAAGATGTCTTGTTTCAATATAAATTTACAAAAGGAATTTTTTTGCAGCAGTAAGTTATGTTTTTGCCTTAAAAAACTTTTTTTGCTACTACAGCACAATACTATGCAATGAAATTTTATGTTTATTTATTGTGCTCTGACGAAAAAAAGGCTACTGCTGCAAACAAATTTTTTTTTATTAGAATAACTTTGTTTTATAATAAAAATACTAATATTAAGTAGAATTTCCTGCAGAAGTCAAAATTATCAATCAACAAAGAACATTATAAAAATTCAAAATTGATACAATCTTTTTAAATTCTTTTCTGAAATCTCTCAATAGTACAACAAATAACAGAATCTTGAAAAATCTGAATTTTTCCAAAATTTGTTATCTACTAAGTTTAAATAATTAAAAGTGAACCGAATTTAGAAAATTCTTCCATTATGCATTCTCTTTTGAATGCCTCAAGAAATGATATTGCAAACTTTATCTATTTCTTATGTCATACGTACTTGTACTTGATAGACTGTAGTTCACTTGATAAAAAAAAAATCACCCAAGACCGAAGCTTCTGTAACATTCGTTTCTGCATAATTCCAGTTTCATCTTGAAAATCGAAAGACTTTGGTAACGAATACTTGCATAACTTTCTTGTGATTAAAATGCACATCAAAATTTTTCATAAGGTATTGATTTAAGCACAAAAAAACAATAACAATCATCCTCAAATAAACAACATATATGCGAAAACTGAACATATTAAAAAACAAGTATTTCTTATCACTTATTAAGAATACGTTTTTTTCTACATAGTTCATAAATAAACTGAAAACTACATATAAAAAAATTTGTTTTTCTTGAAAATCAAACTCATCGAGGATTTTATCAACTTTTTACATAGAAATCCTGAGAAATAAAACTGTAAATGAACGTGGTATCGAGTTTGAGGATGAAATTTTTCTTCTCCTCGTCAGAAAAACTTTGTTCTGCATTAATGCATCGTTCAAGTTCTTCAATTAGAATGACTTGAGCATTCAGTCGTGAAAACAAAGTCAAACTCGTTTCTATTTACCAAGCTAACGGAATTCCCTTTAACTTGGCCATCTTCCGAAGCTTCTGCACACATTTTTCGTCGTCCAAACGTTGTTTGCGATCCTAATTAAAATTTTCGTCAAAAGTTTTTTTTCGCCGAGGAAAAATTTCGTGGCTCGATACAATCGCGCAAAAAATATGAATCAGCTCATCTTGCACGTTTAAATTACCTCGTAAATATTGCGCTCGTTGAAACTTCGAATTGGGATTAAAAAACGTCGGGGCCAAGCTGAAGGAATAATTACTTTCTCATCATCAAAAGAGTTTTATCGAGATAAAAGAAAAAAGGAATGAACACAGTTTAGTTTAATTAAAGATTCTCGTCTGCATATTGAATTTGAGCTTTTTTTTGTAGTTGTGTGCATCGAATCGGGGAAAACGCAGCGATAAAATCATTGCGTCAGAAGAAGTTGTTTTTTTGTGGATAATTATGGAGTGCCAGACGATTGATAATATTATTTTTCGCGGAAAGAAACGTATGAGTTATTAGAGATATAGTCAATTGGGATTGATAAAGTTCATTGTTGCAAGTTTTGAGGAATATTCAGATGGAATAATCATTTATGTAGAATAAAAAATTATTGTAGAAACTGTTACTCCAAAAAAGTTTTGACGGAAACACAGTTTTTTAATGATAGCTTTTGTTTTAAAATTGAATAATTGATTATTTATTGAAAAATTAATGACACTTTGCATGTTTATTGAAATTTTAATTATTGATTATTGAATTATTTGTTAATAAATGATGTTTTGCATATTGACATATTCTACTGATTGTGAAAATTATAAACTCCATAGTCTCTGCTGGAATTTACAGCTTAAATTGGGATTTTTACAGTTTTTTTTACAATTTTGAAATCTTGAAGAAACCCCCTCCCCCCGAATTATTCTAGATTTTTTTTTACAGTTTTTAAAAGGTTATTCAAAGATATTTTATGTAAATAACGCAGTTTTTATAAAAGTTTGAAAATTGTTTATCGTCTTTTTTTTGTATCATTACGTCAATATATAATAAAAAAAATTTGTTTAATGAATAAAACTTGCTGACAGAAAATTATGATTTTTTTGAAAAAATGTGTACAATATGTAAAATTTATATTTTTATATTTTTGCGATTGTAAAATGTTAAAGTTATTTTTTGACTGTGTTTAAAAAAAATATTGCATTTTAGTTTATTTGAGTTTATCAATTTTCCAATAAATATTTGAAATAATGAATAATTTATTCGAGAATATTTTAAACATAGATTTTGTTGTTTTTCAAAACCAATTAACATTTTTGGAAATTTTGACTTAGCCAGATTGCGCTATTTTAAAGCGTATATTTTTTATCTAGAATTTTAGAAGAACAATAAAAGCTTTATCATTACTTGTAAAATTAAACAAATTTTTTACAATTTCTATTAATAGAATTCTCTAATTTCTCTAAAATAAATAAAGAAAATAGCAAAAAACATAAAAAAGTGAACAGAAAAAAAAATTAGATATAGACAAATTTTGGTATTTATATTGTATTAAAAAAACCGACAAAAAAAACATGCAAGGCTCAAGTTACACATTTTCATTTTGGTAATTGTTATTTATCATTAAAAATGTATTATTTATGCAGAAAGTTATGATAATAAAGTATCTACTTTGGAATAATTTTTCTTGGTTGGTTTTAGACAAAAATTGCATTTGAATATATTTGAGTTTATCAATTTTTTAATAAATATTTGAAAAATAATCTAATTTATTCAAGAATATTAAAAAAAAAATATTTTGTTGTTTTTCAAAACTAATTTATATTTTCGGAAATTTTGACTTAACTAGATTATGCTATTTTAGAACGCATATTTTTTATCTAGAATTTTCTAAAAACCATAAAAGTTTAAAGTAAAATTTACCGAAATTCTTAAAATTTCTATTGATTGAATTTTCTGATTTATCAATTGTTCTTGATAATAATTAATGAAAATATCCAAAAACATATAAAAGTAAACACAAAAAAAAAGATGAAAACAAATTTTGGTTTTTAGATGGTTTGAAAAAAAACCGACAAATAAAAAAATACAAAGCTTAAGTAACAAATTTTTCTTTGAATAATTGTTATTTCTCTTTATTAATTTACTATTTCTGCAGAAAGTCATAATAATAAAGTATCTACGTTGAAATAATTTTTCTCGACTGAGTTATTAGAAAAAAATTGCATTTGAATATATTTGAGTTTATCAATTTTTCAATAAATATTTGAAATATCATCTAATTTATTCAAGAATATATAAAAGAAATATTTCGTTGTTTTTTGAAACTGTTATTATTTTATAATAGTTTTATAAAACTATTATATAATAATATAATAATATTTTTATTATATTATTATTATATATTACTATTTAAATACTATTTAAATAGTAATATATAATAGTAATATAATAGTAATAATATACTTAAATTACTATTTAAGAAAATTTTGACTAAACTAGATTTTGCTATTTTTAAGCGCACATTTTTTTATAGAATTTTATAAATTTCTATTCATGAAATTTTTCAATTTCTCTGTTGTTCCCAATAATGAATATGATAATCACAAAAAAAATTTTTCGAATTGGACACAAGAAAGACCAAGACCAAGAAAAACATTAGATTTTTTATTATTTTCAAAAAAAAACTATGCTCAAGTTACAAATTTATTACTTATGCAGAAAGTCATTATACAGTATCAACGTTAAAATTCACAATAATTATACCTCAACGAAACGTAATTTTGTATCTTTTGTTATTCCACTATGATATATACCTAAATTTTGACCTTCTCATAAAACTCTTTCGAACAAATCCACTTTTTGCAGACTTTTTGAGTCCAAAAGTACACTTCCGTAAACGTATGTAACGGAATTCTTTTTGTATGTCAACAACTTAATCTTATCACTGAGTTATTGAGAGGCAAACGTCAGCAGCACGAGATGTGAAATATGTCTGATGAAAAATTGGCCATCTCACCGTTGAATGCTCGTCACGTGAATGGCATGTGTCGAAATTGCAGAATTGGAATGAGAATAATTTGCGTTCTGATTTCATGTGATTTTCCAATCGCTCCCTTTTTTTGCACAATATCAACTTGGACAAATTAAAGATTCTTTAGTTGAAATAAAATCTTATTGTAACTCTAACAAAAAACAATGAGTCTATTTGCATTCCTGAGAAAAATTAATTGACAGTTTTGGATTACCTCTGAAACATAACGCGTTTATTTAATTAAAACGAGAACAATTTGAGATAACTTGGTTTATCTGTCAGATTTATGATTGCGGAACTATCAGATTGCCTGTCCATGAAATAATCGCGATCGTGCCTTCCCTCGAAATCAGGACAAACTGTTCAGCGGGAAAGTCCATCGTCAGAGTAACATGTTACAAACTCTGATCAATCACGTGCAACAAGTATGTGAACCAAAACCCTCGCGCAAAGATCAACCAAACCCAATCTTTGTTTCCCCTCCCATCAAAGCGTTATTCTCTATATTGATTAAAACTTGTGATTACTGTCAATTCCACTCTCTGTCAAAAATTTGGATGACTATACAATTGATGTTGATTGAAGAGTATGAGTTTTTGTGTTTCAGACTTTTTAGATGATCTTTGTTTGTGGGTTTTTCAGTAAATATTTGAGCTTTTCATTGTAGGTTAATGATTCTAACTGGTTTTTTTTGTTTGTCATGGTTTTAGAATTTGAGGACTAATTTTTTATTGAAATTAAATATTTTGTGGAGTGATAATTGAGAAAAAAGTCGAATTTGAGTACGTCGAAGATGGGTAAATTCATGTTTACAAACGTGAAATTTTAATATTCATTAAATTTTTTCATTCATATTTCAATTATTATAAAAAAAAAAATTGGAAAGTTAATTTTTATGATCAAGTAATGAGAATCTTCTACAGAAAATATTCTTAATATGGAATTATAATAAATAAAAATTGGAAAATAAATTTTCATTTTCAAGAAATAAGAATCTTCTAAAGGAAATATCTTAAGTTTTAAATCATCATAAATAAAAACTGTAAAATAAATTTTTATAATCAATAAGAACCTTCTTAAGAAAATGTCCTATATTTTAAATCATAAGAGGAAAGTAGGGTAATGACGGCATAGTTTTCATTCGGCATCAAAACACATCTAAAAATTGACATTTTTGATCGAATGAAAGTTAAGATCACAAGTGTAACTCAAATGCTAACAAAGTATATCGGCAGACTTAAAAAATTTTGATTTAAACTACAAA
>JAPYZL010188948.1:0-23391 GCA_030522825.1 Platygaster orseoliae
GTATTGCTGCTAAGGGGTTGGACATAACAACTTGTCTCATGTGTGTATCACGATTTTCAGCGTACAACAAGATAGGCGATGAGCGGTCCATGTACTATAGGTGTAAGCTTTTGACCCTTTTGACAGCTGTCATCGAGCGTATAAAACAGCTGAGAACAGTAAACAACAGTAAAATGTGGTAAAATGCGAATCCTGCAAATTGCTGCTAATTGACAGTTCTTGTCAGTTTTGTTGTTAAACACAAAAACACGCTACTGCGTTGTATCCAATTGTATATCTATATCTAAATGTACTGAAATCACATGCACACAATATAGTGATCGTACATTGCATCGAGCTGAGCAAGTTCCGTATTTTTTGAGCGATAAGCGAATTCCTGGTTTCCGTGGTCGATGCCGCTTTATACATATGTTTATTATTTTTGTCGCCGCTGTTGATGTTTACAAGAAAGTGGTGGTGGATCACCGAGATCGGAATCTTCCTCCTCGTCGATCATTCAGTACTTAATCGCGGTATTTTACAAAAAAGAGGAGAAGGAGCAGTTGCAAACTGCAGAAATACGAGAATAAAGAAAAAAGATGTGGGTGAAACCGCAGGAAGTTTTGCTGGCAAATGCTTTTTGGTAAGGCTGTACCCGAAATTTTATTTTTTGCGTTGCATGTAGATTTACTCTTTTTCATGAGATTTGCTGTTTTTTTGCGTACATGTCCTAGGGACTACATAATTTTGGAAATTTTGTTGTTATTATAAGCTTGGACAAAAAGTCCTGTTTTTTGAAAGTAAAGGTTTATTTTGTAATTTATTTTATACGATGCTAAAATATTTTATGTCTAATTATTATGATACAATAAGTTATGAAAAAAGCCAGTTGTAAACATTTTTTTATTATCAAGTTTTTGACTGTTTATTGCAGTTATTAGAAATCCAAAAATTGAAAGGAATATACTGAATTCATTGATTTATGTTTATTATATTAATAAGAAAAAACTTTTTTCTGAATAGTATGCAATTCTTTTTGTACGATGAATTACACAAAAAAAACTTTACATTATGTTGTTTACAAAATAAAAATTGAAAAATTGAAAATTTGATATGTCAATCCTTATATAGTATTTTATGTAACGATGGCAGATTTTGTACATTGACGAGTGTGAATAATTTTGCAGATCAAGGAAAATTTAAAGCATACAATCACATGAGTCAATAGAAAAAATTATTCACAGGATCATTAATTACTTTATGTATCAACATAAAGATGAACTTTTTGTATAAGATTTGCCATGTTTTTTCGCATACGTGTCCCAGTGATTACTTAATTTTAAAAATTTTTTTATTATTGTAAGCCTGAAAAAATTCCTGTTTTTTAAAAATAAACATTTATTTTGTAAATTTTTTTCATATGTTGCTTTAATATTTAATTTCCAATCATAAAAATTTAACGAGTAATGAAAAATTTCAGTCGTAAACATTCCTTTTCAATATTAATTGCAGTCCTTATTAGGAATCCAACAATTGCAATAAATATACCGAACAATTAATTTATGTGTGTATGTAGTAATAAGAACAAATTTTTCTTTAAGCATTATGCAATTTTTTCATTTTTTGAATTACGCGAATAAAATTTTACATTATGCTATATAAAAAATTTAAATTAAAAAAATGAAAGTTTAATCAAAAATGATCAAATACCGCCTATCTCTATCAATCATAATATAATATTTTACTTATACATGACAAATTTTGTACATTGACGAGTGTGAAAAAATTTGTACATAGAGGCCAAGTAAAGCATACAATCATACGAGTCAATAGAAAAAATTAGTCACAGGGTCATTAAGTATTTTATGAGCTGATTTGTTTTATAAACTGATATATTTACGCAGAAGTTTTTTTGTTACAAAATTTTAAAACATGATAATCTAAATTTCAAAACCCAGAAACTTGAACATCTGAAAATGTAATTCTTAACTCTTACTAAAATTTTTTTTTTAAATGTTATCATGAACATTTTAAACTTGAAATTTTTTACACTTTGGGCGTTCTACAGGAAAAGAGCATGATCTGATTTCCCTAAAAAATTTTTCTCTACTACTTATGATTTTTTGCATTTTTCAAAAAAATTTCAACCTTATAAAAACTTTCCTAGTGATTTTGATTTTTATAAAAAATGACAAAATTCTTGTCAGAATCAGAAATTTCTTATAAGAATGTTATTCTTTTACATTTTTAATCTAACATTTTGTTAAGTTAAATTAAATTTACTAAATTTAACGTTATGTTATTTTTTATAATAACTGAATTTATTATTTTATTTTTGGATTAATCATGAACTAATTAATTAATTAAATAATTAATAAAATTTTAAATTTATTTATTATAAAAAATCAACATAACGTTATAATAACGTTATGTTAGTTTAATTTAAATTAACTAAATGTAACGTTAAGTAATAATTGAACATTTCTTATAAATACGACCTTAGAAAATTCTTGTAAACAAATTTTTTTTCATAGTCCGACTTTATAAAAAGCAGTGATATTTTTATACAAATTTTCAAAGAAAATATTAGAACTCCGTAAATTCCTTATAAACTGTAGGATTTTTATGAAAAATTTTACAATGTTGTAAATAATCATAAGTTTTTAGAAGAAATATTTTATTTTTACATGGAATCACTTTTTATAAGAAATTGGCTTCTATGAGAAATTCTTGTGCACCCATTTTTTAATTTTTTCAAATCCTGAATTTCTGAATTCCTGAAAATTCTGAAAATTAAAAAAATAAAAAAGAATAAGAAATATTTTATTTTTATGTGGAATCACTTTTTACAAGAAATTAGTTTTTATTGGAAATTCTTGCGCACCCATTTTTTAATTTTTTCAAATTTCTAAATTTCTGAAATCATTTCTGAACTTCTGAATTTCTGAAATTATTTCTGAATTTCTGAAAATTCTGAAAATTCAAAAATTCAAAAAGAATAAGAAATATTTTATTATGTGGAATCACTTTTTATAAGAAATAGGTTTCTATTAGAAATTCTTGTGCACCCATTTTTTAATTTTTAAAAATTTTTGAATTTTTGAATCTATGAATTTATGAATTTATAAAAATTAAAAAATTCAAAAAGAATATGAAATATTTCATTTTTATGTGGAATCACTTTTTATAAGAAATTGGTTTTTATTATAAATTGTTGTGTACCCATTTTTTAATTTTTTCAAATTTCTGAATTTCTGAAATCATTTCTGCATTTCTGAATTTCTGAATTTCTGGAAATCCTGAAAGTTAAAAAATTCAAAAAGAAACTCACTATCCAAAAAATGGTGAAAAAATCGAAATTTCGTATAAAAATTACAAAAATCATAACTCGTAGTGAAAATTGTTTTTCTCGCTAAAACTTTCAAGATGTCATATACAAACGTATAGGAAGCAGAAAAACCTTTTTTAAGGAAACATGCTCTTTTTGTGTGCAATGCCTCATGTAAGAACCAAAAACTGAGAAGAGCGTCTAAAGCCATATGCAAATGTTACTATATTTCCCATGAAATATTCTACACTGAAAACTCTTTTATATCCGCTCTCTCCATCTCACTCTAAACTCGTTTATATCCATGATTTCAATAGAATTTTTGGATATAAACGAGTTTAGAGTGAGATAGAGAGAGCGGATATAAAAGAGTTTCCAGTGTATGATCATAAAAAAAGTATTATTACATTTGCTTCAGGATCACCGAACAAGAAAGCACATATTTTGTGCTTCAGCGACGCAAAGGTCACGGGAAAACAAAAAGTTTTACTTCCATTCTTGTTGGAACTTTAGACAGTGTTTTCGACACAAAACCGCCACCTTTTCGAATTCTTCATCAAACTCCAACCTCAGAAGTTTACTGGAGTAATTATAATCTCCCTATTTCAACCACCATACTCATTGTTTATAATTTTCAAAAGTAACAGAAATGACTATTTTCAAGAAAACAAAATCATACAAACTCGATCAAAGAGAATAAAAGTTGAAATAATGCATTTTGTTCTGAAATTATAATATCAAATTTCAAATCACTGCCAATGCTGTAAATTTTCATGAAAAAAGAAATTATAGTTCCTTTTGTTGTTTCTTATCATCAGTGGTAGCATGTTCCCTGACACGAGAAGAAATAATCAACGACTGGGAATGGCTGCAGAGCAATTTGAAAGAGACATTGATGTCTTTCGACAAAGAAGAAGATATCACAGAGTTTGTCTGTTGCAAAGTGCAATCTATTATAGCAAACAACAAAACTGACGACCAATTCGCAGATGGTACGCTTTTTTACACATTGCATCTAGTATTTTGGCAGTTTCTCAGTTACATTACCTGTAATATATAAAATAACTGTTGGTAGCTATGCTTAGGTATGAGATGATAATGTTTCACCTCCAAAAAAAATTGATTTTCAGAGGAAGATCCACAGTCATTCAAAACTGTTTCTTTCAAGTTTCACCAACTTTTCCAACTTAGCCAAGATGACAAATTGGTGAATTATTATTCATGCAGGTTGGTTTACGTGCGAGTACATTATAAATATAGCCAAATATTGCCAATAAATAATAATAAATATTGCCAATAACTTGTTCCTTCTAGTTACTGGAAAAGCAGATTACCAAGGCAAGGATGGTTGTACCTCTCTGTCAATCACCTGTGCTTTTATGCCTACATTTTGTCCAAGGAAACAAAGTTGACGATCAGATGGTCCAACATCACCGAACTGAGTAAAACGAATTCCCTTGTCTTTCCTGACAGCATTCGAGTGGTCACAAGAGACTCAAAAGAGGTGCTTTTTTTCTTTCTCAATTCTCACATTTAAATAAATCAGCTCGCCAAGCAAAAGAGGTTTTTAGAGTTCAAATTCCTCCTGAAATTAGGATGAAATTAATTATTATAATACGTTAAAAATAAAAAAATAAAATAAAAAAGGAATAATGAATTTTAAAATTAATAGAAATACAAACAATAACAAAATAATGTGTTGATTTAATGATAATGCTTTTTAAAAATGAAGTAATCAATAGATATATGAATAAAAAATAATGGAAATTGGTGAAAATTATCAAAAATTTACTTACTGTAATTATAAGAACTTAAAAAATGGTTTTCTGTTAGTTCTCAAATTTAAATAGAATTCAGGATTATTAATTTTGCTAAGTCAAAAATAACAGCAATTTTGGTTTCAGCAGAATTTTCATTAGAAATGTTTAGGTAGTATAACATAGAAAAAATAAAATTGAGAAATCGTTTTTAAATTAGTGATTCATTTAAAAAGAAAACTAGAATTCACGAAAATGTTAAAAAACTAAGAAACTATGAACTGTGGAGCTTTGAATTCTAGAAATTTAGACAGAAATTCAGAAAATTAACAAAAAGTATTTTGAATTATAAAAGAACTATGAAGAAATACTGAAAGTATAAGAATTCTATGAAAAAACTGTTTTCTACAAAATTTAAACAAATACATAAGATCTATGGAACTTGAATTTTGGACTATCGAATTCTGAACAAACGTATATAAAAATCCATAGAAATAGTAGACATCTAAGACATATAAGAATAGTATAAAATGTTACAAAATTTTATAAATACTCTAAAAAGTACGAAAGTATAAAAAATTTAGTTTTCCCAGACGTCTTTAAAAATACTGGAAATCTATTAAAATTACCTATAATTTTAGACGTTGCCGACCATTTTCCTGAAAAGTCTTTTTTCGAACGGCCATGTTCCTGAAAAGCCATTTTCCCGAATCCGTTTTCTCGAAGGGTTTTAAATTTTCTCGAACGAGAAATTTTCCTATCCGCCTAATGTCTAGAAATGCTATGGTTACGATTACGTTTACGATTTTTAAATTTCAGAATTATATTTTTAAATTAATTTAAAATAAAATTTAAAATTAAAATTTTTTAATTTTGAAATAAAATAAAATTTACAATTTTTAAATTTAAAACTTTTACCATGACTTTTTATTGAAGACTCTTCTTATGAAATTTATAAATGTACACGAGTGAAATAAAAGGGAAATTCCAACCAAAATTCGGAAATTGATACTTTCGGGAAAATTGTCATTCGGGGAAAAATACTTTCGGGAAATAATACGTTCGAAATAATGACATTTCGGGAAAATGACCGGGAGTCAATTCTAGAGTATCGTATTCTAGAAGTTTATATAGCGGTCGGCAAATAAGTAAAAAATCTTTAAAAATAATAAAAACTCAAAATCGTTGTAAATTTCAATACTTTAGCATCGAATCCGAGAAATCTGTAGAAGGAATCATAGAATTCCAAAAAATCTATAAAAATACCAAAAAATACAACAAAATTGTATAAATAGCTTAAAATACGGAAATTACGAGAATTCCTAAAATATTAAAAAAAAAATTTTTTCTGGAATTTTATGATTTTTAATCTTTGACGATCTGGTTTAGGTCATAAAAATTTTCAATTTTACAAATTTCGGAATTCCAAAGTAATATAAATTTTGGAGTCAAGAGTCTTTTTTTCTCAATTTTTGTGATTTTTAGGTCACTGTGATTAGAATTTTGTCTTTTATTTATACTTTTAGTATTTTTCATATTTCTTCATTATTTAAAAACTTGAAGGTTTTTCTAATATTATGAATTTTTATATAGCTTTCTGAAATACGATGCTCTAGGAAGCAAAAAGCTCTAAAAACTTTTAAAATTTTTTATATTTTGTGCTTTGTTTTCTTTCAGCATTATTTTTCCATGTTTCTCCACAAATCGGAAACTTTTTCTCTGATGGAACAGTTGACAAATATCGCTATGAAAAGGTAATGATCGCATAAAATTTCAACTGTTTGCTTTTTATCATGCTTGCCAATGAAAAACTAAATACTAACTAGTTGTGTTTTTCCATGCTCAGGATCATCAATGAAAAAAGTGGTTTCAATGAAGACAGGGATCTCTTGAATAAACTGAGGTAGATTTTTCAAACGTTTGTGATGTTTGCATATTGTATCTCTGTATAGAATTATAAAAATCGAAATGTGCATTAGAACTTAGTAGGAAGAATCCATTCTAGTATATAAATGGATACACAATAAAAAATAAATTAGCAGCAAGGTTGATTGGCCATGTTTTAGTAAGAATGTGCCTAAAAAACCGTCGTTCCTGAAGCGAGATTTGGACGCACGTGCCCAGTCTGAAGCGTATAGAATTAAATTCCGACTGCCAAGAAGCGAGAAATTGGATGGTTGCATTGAAGCAACCCTCTGGACTCCGTACAATAAGAAACACGTCCCTGGCAAAATTTTTTTGTCACAATATTACCTTTGCTTCGAGAGCAAAGTGAGTTTTAGATAGTTTATGCTTTACATTAATTTTTTAAGACTTTCAAGTAAGATGAAATCGTGAATAATAAAATACACAAAAATACTATTATTCAGATTCAATGACAGAGGGAGGAGTAATTGAAAAAGTAATGAAATGAAGGACTAGAAATCTACGAAACACTAAAAAATCCTAAAAAATTTCATAAATATTAATAAATACGACAAATAATAAACGTAATAGCAGTCTATAAAATACCATTAGTCTACATTGTAATCCAAGTTATATTTCATTATTATTTTAATATAAACCATTTTATTCCAGGTTCAAAATTTGGTTGGGCTGGTAATTCCGTTGCGTAATGTCAAAAAATTTGAATCTGGAGATAACCAGTCGGAAAGCTCATTGACAGGAAAATCAATTTTGATAACTGTCAGTAATTCGACATTTATTTTTGCCCACATTCACGATAGAGAATTTATACTCGCAAAATTATCCGAGTTTTTGACAATCATCAAAATTAAGCACGATTTGTTGTAAGTGAAGTCAATGATGCATGAAAATTCAGATAAAATGCCATTCCTATCGAAAAAACTTTCTCGTGTATTTCTTAGAAGAAAAGATGTCGATGTGAAGAGTTTGCAAAGCATGCCAAGAAAAGAGCCAGAAGCAGAGGAAAATAAATGGGAACCGCAAGCCCCATTAATGAGCATGTTCAAATCGGCGCTGAACGAAAAAGCGGCTATGAAACAGCAAATTAAGGAGAAACGTTGGGAGCTGCATTTCGTTGAGTACGGTCGAGGAATCGAAATTTACAGAACAGTTGACACAGCTAAACTCGTTATTGAAGGCATCCCCCAAAATCTTCGAGGCGAAATTTGGCTCACATTTTCTGGTTCGTTTCTTCCTTGTCTCTGCAAAAGCCTTTACTCTCCTTGTTATTCATAACATTTCAATTGATCCATAAACAATCGCTTGCCCATTCCCATAAAGTGTCACAAATTGGTTTCCTCAATCGGTGTTCTTAACATGGATGCTGATGAAGTCAGAAAAAATTGTGTGTCAGTCATAGAGTAGTAAGTTGTGTCTCAGAAATACTCATCATAAGTCTCAGTCATGTGTTTACTTTGGTCTTTACATGTTTGTAGGCGCTTTGAACGAAATGGCCATAAACCCAGGATTGTACAAGTCTCTTGTGAACGAATCTCTTGGCAAGTCTTGCCAAGCAAATGAAGAAATCGAGAGAGACTTGCACAGATCCCTACCGGAACATCCAGCTTTCCAATCGGCCACTGGTATAAACGCTCTCAGACGAGTTTTGACTGCCTACGCTTTCCGAAACCCGCAAATCGGTATTTTTATTTTCATTATAATAAATAAAAGCTATTAATTTTTGAAAAAACACTTATCCCATGAAGTAGCGAAATTGGCGACCCTGTATTTTCGCAACAAATGATGACAGCTGAAATTCCTTTTGCACTTTTGTTGCTTGATGTTCATACAACATTACTGCAAAGTTTCAAGAAAATCGGTGACATCAAATTTTTTCACCTGGTACACTTGGCATATTTTGCCCCTTATGCAGTTACAGGATCATAGACAGAGAGGGGTTTTGAAAGTTTAAACACCTCCCGAAATTCGGATACTATTGATTAAAGATGTTTAACAATCTCCTCTTTTAAGTGAATACTGGAACTAGTTGGGATTTGCATTTTATTTGATTATGACGATTCGCACTGACGTGATGAATGAATTATTGTGACTGTTCCAATTACTTAATCAGAAAAAAAAGGAAGAAATCGGGGATGTTTTCTATTAATTTTCATCCTTAGATATGATGTTTTCCTGAAGAAGACTACAATTAAGCCGAAAGCTTGAATTGAAAAAATGGAGAAATAAGAGGAATTTGAGTTTTTATTTATTTTGACGGCTCCGAGGATCGTTTAAGAACTGGAATTATGAGGAAAAAATAATAATACATTATTAAAATTATCAGAAATGTTCTGACTGAAATCTAGAGGACATGAAAAATATTTTCATGTAAATTCTCAAAGTTGAACAGAATTTAGAATTACATATTAATTTTATTAACTCGAAAAAAACGATTCTGGCTTTGGAAGAATTTTTATGAAACAGAATTCTCATTATAAATAATTGGCTAGGATAACAAAAAAAAAAAATACAAAGTTAGGAAATAATTTCAATCTAGTTAATGTAATGAAGAGAAATTAGAATCTACGAAAATGATTGAGATCTACAAAACTTCGAATCATGGAGCATTGAATTCTATGAATTTACTTTCAAATCTGTAAAAATACCAGAAAATATTTTGAATGATTCTAACACTGGAAAAATCTAAAAGTTCATAGAATTCTGTAAAACTACTGTTTTCTGAGAAATTAAATTGAATACTTGAGATGTATATAGAATTACTAGAAATCTGTGAATATTGTAAAAAATTTTATAAATGCTGAAAAAATATAAAAATAGAAGAAATCTATAAAATACTAAGAATCTACGTAAATAGTTTTCTCAGAAATGTATAAAAATAAATACTTTAAAAAATTTTATTCTACAGCATAACATTTTAGAAACCTATATGTATCCACAAAAATACTTGAAAATTTTCTAAAATTTCATAAATACTAAAAAATACGAAAAATACTAAAACTACTGAAAATCTGTTAAAAAAATATTGTTTTTTGAATAATCCATTAAAATATTTAAAACCCACGAAATTTTTAATTCTATAGCATCAAACTCTAGAAATCTATAGAACAATCCATAGAAATACTAGAAACATATAAAAATACCATAAATTGCTGCAAAACTTTATAAATTACAAAAAATACGAGAATTCTAAAATTTATGAAATACTCGAAATCTGCGTTATATTATTTTCTCAAAAATCTATAAAAATAACAAATCCCTTCAAAACTTTGATTCCTAAGGCATCGAATCATAGAAATCTATAGAGCAATTCATAAAAATCCTAAAAATCTCAAGAAATACCATAAACTACTGAAAAAAATTTTTTTATGCGAAAAATTACGAAAATTTTACTCATCTTAAAAATATTTTCAATCTATGTGGATATTATGTTTTTAAAAATGTATAAAAATACTAAATATTCATATAATCTTGAATCCTAGAACATGAGATTCTAAAAATTGACATAGAGGTCCATAATAAAATCATAAAACTCTTCACATTCTATAAATACTGAAGAAATGTGAAAAACACTAAAAGTACTAGAAACAAAGAAAAATTATCATACGCCATAAAAAAATGTGTAAAAGATCAAAAACTACAAAATCCCTAAGAAAACTTATTTTTCCAGTAAACCCCTACCGAAATTTTTTTCTGAAAACATCTTTAACATTAATACATATGTATCTCTATAAAGTCAGCAGATCCATAATTTGTGAAATTAAATTCAAACATTCAAAGTGCTTTTTGAATGCGTGAAAAATGTGAAAAAATTTTTTTAATGCTTTTTCAAGAAAATCCTTATAAGGAAATTTTTAATCTTATAAAAATCGGATTCCTTACAAGATTTCCTCATGAGGAATTCAATTCTTTTTAAGTTTTCTATAAAGTTTTCTTATAAAATCGATCGAAAATTTTAATAATCTACAAAGAGTTGGATTACAATATTGAATAGTATTGAAACGAAATTAAGCAAAGTCTTCAAAAAATTTCTTCAACAGTAAATTGTGTTATAAGGATGTCATAAATAAATATTTTGTTGGAATTTCGTCAAAAGTGTTCGATGATGTTCTGAAATATGAAATTTTGTCTGCCAACGCCCTTGTACAGTTACATATTCTTTCGGTTAGAGTCGAGAATGATAATCAGGGCAACCAAAAATATTTACGATAAAATGCCAAATATGTTTTTATTTATGCATGAAAAAACAGAGAAACATTTATGATAGGCAAGAAATATTCATGATCAAATGAAAGCAAATTTTATGTTTTTTGTCCATTTGTTTATATTTTCGGATCCTAATCAAAGTGGTTACAGAAAATGACCACATGTTTTGCTAAGTTCTCCTCGACGCAGTACGTCGAATAGCATAATGTTTCAATTGATTATTTCTTTTGAAATGTAAACAGAGCATTAATCCGTCGTCATGTGACATGCCGAAAAATTTCTTGCTTATTTTCAAACTGCAAGTTAAAGAAAATGACCAATATTTCATGGCGAAACATGTATAAGAAGTACATATTTTTTATGGTTACAAAATGGTTGAAATTTTTGGGATTATAAATGAAAAACCTTAAAATATTTACGAAAAATCTAAAAATGGCGAAATATTTATGTCCCGCCAAAAACTGACAAAATATTTATTTAAATAAATATTTTTGGTTGCCCTGCACGGAGAAAAATGGTTTGGTTACAGCAACTATTGATTTAGTAAAATATGGACTCACAAAAGTTTTGGGTACCACAACCAAAACTTCTGTTATAGCAACTAATGTTCAATTTTAATGACTGATACTTAGGTTGCAATAACCAATTGTTTAATTATCATACGTAAAGTTTTGATTGTACTACCCAAAACTTTAGTGGGTTCATATTTTACTAAATGAATGGTTGCTGTAACCAATAATTTCTCTCCATGTGATGATAATGAGTAAATGTGAGAGTGTTGAACGTTGTTGCTGGCGCAGGTTATTGCCAAGCAATGAACATAGTGGCTTCGGTGCTACTGATATATTGCTCGGAAGAGGCGGCTTTTTGGCAACTGTGCAACGTGTGCGAGTCGCTGTTGCCGGATTATTACGATCGTCGCGTGGTCGGGGCCTTGGTCGATCAGGGCCTCCTCGAGGAGCTCGCCGAGCAATATTTGCCGGATCTGCACGCTCGCCTCCAAGAGCTCGGGCTTATCCGGGTCATCTCGCTATCCTGGTTCCTCACCATCTTCCTCAGTGTCATGCCCACCAGCAGCGCTGTCAATATCATGGACTGCTTCTTCTACGACGGTGCCAAAGTCATTTTCCAGGTGAAAATTACCGTCATGGCTGCGAGCCATGATCCTCTTTTTATATACCTCTCTTTATATACTCTATGAACTTTAAACATTAACACTAAAAGTGTTAGAATTAAAAAAAAATTTCAACTCCAAAGACTTGAAAATCAGCGTTCGTAACTCGGTAGTTCAAAAAAAGGACAGACTTATGTACATGCATAAGTTTGTCCTTTTTTAGAACTACCGAGTTACGAACACTGTTGAAAATCAATAAAACACGTCAGTGAAAAATTAAAAAAATAAAAATGTGCAACTCTGAACTCCATAAATAAACAGTTAATTTACTTGAAAATTCCTACATTAAAAAAAAATTGAAAAATCGCATTTTAGAAACCAGATCGTCGAAGATTAAAAACCAGAAAAACGCGATGGAAAATTATTTTTTCAATATATTCCTTCCTAAAAGTTTTCTGCAATAAAGAATGCGTTGTACTTTTTTGTGCTTAAGAATTCAATAGGAATTATGGCGA
Organism: Platygaster orseoliae; assembly: GCA_030522825.1. Lineage (NCBI taxonomy): Eukaryota > Metazoa > Arthropoda > Insecta > Hymenoptera > Platygastridae > Platygaster > Platygaster orseoliae. The sequence goes on from JAPYZL010188948.1 coordinate 12,823, forward strand.
TGGTGATGAATTGGAAAATTTATGTTGTCAGATAGCACTAACAGTTTTGGACTGGAACCAAGAAAAATTACTCAATTGTCGAGACGATGGGGAAGCGATGCAATTGTTGACGCATTATTTGGGAGGAGTTTACAATGAGGAGGAGCCAGTATTACTACGTCCAACCGATAATACACCTGTCAAAGTAAGAGAAGTAAAAACAAATTAACCATATACCAGGTGTATGCAAAAGTTCTTTCCAGTTTTAGTAAGTGATGGCTCCACCGAGCAATACGCTACTTATAAATTTGACACTTCGTCAGTTTATTTGTATGACAACAACCTACAAAAACACACCAAAGTTGAGTCTGCCAATTGATAGCATCTCTGTTGTATAGTTAAGTGATCATGTCGACGTTTGTGCCTGAAAAAGAACATTCGCGGCACCCTTTGCTTTTTCTATTTCATCAAAAGAAAAAGGCAGTGGAAAGTCATCGTTTGCTGGTAGAAACTTATGGTGAATACGATCCGTCTATAAGGACATGTGAGACATGGTTTAGACAATTTGAAACTGGCGATTTTGATGTGAAAGACGGTGCGCGCTCTGGTAGACCACAAACATGCGAAGATGAGCAATTGCAGGTGTTACTGGACAATGACCCTACTCAAACTCAACAGCAATTAGCAGAAGCAAACGTTATCATCAAAAAATGATTCATTTAAATCACGCATTGACTGAAAAACGACCAGAATGGGCCAGTAGACATGGTGAAATAATTTTGTTACACGACAATGCACCGTCTCACACAGCAAAACTAGTAAAAAACACTTTGAAATCGTTTGGATAGGACATCCTGTCGCATCCGCAGTACTCCCCTGACCTGGCCCAATTAGACCATCACCTCTTCGCATCAATAGGGCACGCGCTCGCAGAGCAGCACTTCAGCGATTTCGAGGTAGTTGAAAAGTGGCTTGACGAGTGGTTTGCCACAAAAAATGAACAATTTTTCTGGCAAGGTATTCATAATTTACCTGAAAGATGGGCTAAGTGTGTAGAAGCCGAAGGCCAATATTTCGAATAAACTCAAAATTTATTTCCTTTTAAATTCATGTGTTAAAATACCGACAAAAACTGGCAAAGACTTATGCATACACCTGGTATAATTGCGTTTTGAGTTGAACATCTAGTCAATTCAAGTGACTTATTTGTTGTTAAATGGATAAAAATGTGCTTTTGCCATTTATGTTACAGAGTATTTCCGTTCACACTCTGATTTATCAGTCTTACGCCAAATATGGAGCCTCCCTGACAATCGGCAAAATAGAGAGACTCAGATTGAAACACAGACTTGTAGTGGTTCAGAGTTTGGAGGAAGGCATTGAAAAAAATATCATCAGGAGCGTGGTTTCTGACAAATACATGACAACGCAAGAACTGCAAGTGAGCAATACAAGTTTTCATCGTTTTTTTCAAGAATTCAGCTTTTGACAGTTTACAAAAAATTTCAGTTACTACCGAAATACTTAAATGACTGTTATTTAAAAAAATAACAGTCGAAAATAATGTGTTTAGGAATTGCTGAGTCTGATTCGCCAAGAGCTGATGAGTCAGCAGCAGCACAAAGGCGCCCAGGAAAGATACGACCCTGCACAGCCACCGTATGAAATTTACAAAATTGATTACGAACTTTTCCGCATTCTGTTCGGAGGTTTGTCGCCATGGGGAAGGTGCACTCAAGCTGAATCCCTCTCTGCTCGTTTATTTCGCGTGTGTTTTCCTTCTTTTTACTATACTTTTTGTCTCTCAAAATCGTTTAATCTTACTTGTGCCAGCTGTCAACTTACTTTCACCCAGTAAAAATTTATGATTTCATAATGTTATCATATGATATCATATGATGTCATGGAATATCATAACACGGCAAGTCATGGTGTAATATCATATGATCTACTAATGACAAAGCATATGTGTGCGATATGATGTTATCTATGACATGACATGTCATATAACTACATTATGAAATCATAAATGTTTACCGAGTGTCATTAAGAATTTGTATTGTCTTGAAATTAGTTGATGGACCGAGATCACGATCAACTGCTTAATTTTCGGCAAGTCGTCGAGGCCATTGGAATGACGGCAACGGCAGACATAACGCAACGCTTGAAACTTTTGTACACTTTGCATTTACCACCACTTCTCATACCTGCGGATTTGGCTTCGCCGTCACATTCTCCTGGTATGGTTTTTTGAGTGTTGTAATAAAGAGTCACAACTTTTCCTAACACGAAGCCCCGCATCGCATGCTTGAATTTCAGAAGGCACAGAGGTTGCATCGGAAGCGACCGACTTTTTCGAAAACATGGAAGAAAGCGTCCTTGGAAAGTCCTTGGAAAACTTGCCAAGCGTCTTGACAGCGCATGATTGCTACAACCATTGCAGCGATGCGGAGGAAAAGAGCAGAAAACTGCTGGCGAGTTTGGCGATAGAAGCAACGAGCCAAGAAGACCGTTGTAGTAGCAGTGACAGTGCTGGCGCAGCAGCTGCGTGCCAAGGAGAAAAGGATTGGCCGTCGCAGTCCTGGCCATCGGTCCACAGGAGCATGGACAGTCTTCGTTCTTTAGTCGTTTTCAAAGACAGCTCCTTGGACTTGAAGGTTCTGCCAAAAATATCACAGAGGCAATTCATTGCTCTGCTAAAAACTTTGTATGACATGTTACCAGCCCATCCCGACGAACGCGAACAGGAAGCTTATCAACAAATCAACTCCATCGGTGAGGGTACCTACGATTTTGCTTTATCAGTAATTGATATCTCTGTCTATGAAATTAGTAGACATTTTTTTGCAATTTTGGAGAAATATACATAAGTAAAAACATTTTAAATGTTTCAAGGACAATAGATGACTCTAATTATATTTTTTTATGTTCTGGTTTCTTAGGGATTTTGCTTCTTGAGCTGGGTGACGTCGGAAAAAAGTTTTACGTGCAAAGAGAAGAGTCTGAAGACAGCTTGTCTGCAAAACACACAGCTGGGGAGACTGTTGAAAGGGTGAGTCGTAATTTGTTCTTGTTGGGGGCGTAGGCAAAAGGAGGTTTTGAGAGTTCGAATCCGTCCTGAAATTTGTGTAGAAACCAGTATAATAACATTGAAAAATAATAAAAATTAGTAAAAATATGGAAAATACACTGATTAAAATCTTGAGGACATAACATATATTTTCATGTAAAATCTTAAAGTTTGACGAAATTCAGACTTTTTCGTTTTACTGGCTCAAAAATAGCGATCCTGGCTTTGGAAGAATTTTCACTGAAACAAAGTAGTAATTATAAATGTTTGGCTAGAATAAGGTGAAAATAAACATTTTAAAAAATTGTGTAAACTCAGTGAATAATGAAGAAAATCTAAAGATTACGAAAATCCTGAATTATCGAATTCTAGAAAATCAGAAATGTACCAGAAAAACTTTTACGTCAAACAAACACTGAAGAAATACTAATAGTAGTAGACATCTGTTTAAGTACTGTTTTTAGAAAAACCTCAAAATATACTTGAGATCGATGAAACTTCGAATTTTGAGGCATCAAATTCTGAAAAGCGTACCTATATATTAATCTCTAAAAATACTTTATATATCTCTAAATTTGAATTTGAGAGTATTAAATTCTATGAATTCATATAGGAATCTTCAAAATTATGTATTAGAAATCTATGAAAATACCAGAATTATATTATTGCTCAAAAATTTTGTGGAAATATAATTTACTTGAAAATTTATAAAACTTCTAGTCCTGGAGCAAATAATTCAAAAAATATGTATAGAAATCCAGAAAGATACTAGAAAATTGTATAAATACTAAAAAGAAACTTCAAGCACAGAATATACTGTTTTCTGAAAAACTGGTTTAAATACTCAAAATCATTGGAATTTTCAGTACTGTAGCATTCAATTCTAAAAATGTATAGAGCGATCCATACAAATATTACGAAAATTCTAGAAATCTATAGACATTATTGTCTAAAAAATGTATAAAAATTCTGAAGCTTTTATACAAATATACAGGGTGATTCAGCATGACCTGAGCACCCGAAAAATTTAGATTCCTTGTAAAATTCTAAGACGAAATTTCCTTTGCCACTTTTTACAAAACTCAAAATCCAAGAAGTTATTCAAGTTTGAAATTTAAACAATAAATGCTCTACTTCGACAAGTGGGGATAAAAATCAGATACCAAAATTTACCTAAATTTTCTTCATATTTTTCTGAGTCGGAAAGTCCTTTGCCAATTTTCGCAAAACTTAAAATCTAAAAAGATATTCGAGTTTGAAATCTGATTGATTGAAACTTCTAGCTCGAATACCTTTTTTGATTCTGAGTTTTGCAAAAAGTGGCAAAGGACTTTTTGACTCAGAAAAATAATTGAAGAAAATTTAGATAGAGTTTGGTCCGTGGTTTTTATTCCCACTTGTTGAAAAAGCACATTTATTGTTTAAATTTCAAAGTTGAATAACTTTTTTGATGTTGAGTTTTGGAAAAAATAGCAAAGGAAATATTGTCTTAGAATTTTACAAGGAATCTAAATTTTTCAGGTACTCAGATCATGTTGAATAACCCTATATAGCAATATCAAAAAATTCTACAAGTTGGCAAACATTGAAGAAATATGTAAAACACTAAAAATATTAAAGACTAAAAAAAGAATCTAAGCCTCGATGACTGAAAAATAATTAAAATCTTTTTCTATTACCTATATTTAATCTGTGTATGAAAAATGTGCGACTTTGAATTTCAAAAATTGTAGAACTTGAAAACACCAAAATTTGAGAAATTAAAAAATCATACACTACTGTGCAAAAGTATAAGGACATGATCAAAAAATATATTTTTTTGGTTTGTGATTGTTTTTTTATTGTGTTCAACAGCATTTTATGACAAAATAGTATATAAAAACTAGAAAATAGACTATTTTGTTATGATTCTCTGTATGCTTGTTACATGCAAACTTTGTATGAAAATATTTAAAAATACTAAATAGTATATGTGCTTCTTTATTAAAATATATTAAAACAATAAATATCAATCCATAAAAATAAATTTTTCATACAAATTAATAATTTATTTATTTTACAGCGCAAAAATGATGCTACTTGAAAATAAAAATGTTTGGTTCCTTTATGATTCCACCATTTTGACCAATAATAATTAGTTAATTTATTGCAAATGTATATAAAATCATGGCAAAAAAGTAAATGTTATAGTTTATATACAAGGCTCAATCATGAAATTCTGTTGAACATAGTAAAAAACAGATTTTTTCGATGATGTCCTTATACTTTATTGCACAGTAGTGTACTCCGGCAACCTAATTTGGTCGGAGATGAAAAATTTTTGAATTCTGAAGGAAATATGTTTTTTCTGCCTACGCCTCTGGTTTTCATCAACCGATGCTTTCGGAGATGCAATCAATTTTCATAAAAAAACTCTTAAACATGAAGAACTAGAACTAACTTTATTTCAAATTAAGATGATCGTTCTTCGTTACTCTAAAACTTTTAATAAACCTTTTAAGAAAGTACCCAAATTGCCATTTCCCAAGACTTTCAGTAGATTTTGTGCATTGCAACTTCGAAGTTCACAATGTCATGTTTTGCATTTCCAGTCACCGGATCATAATGGGAACCCCTCCAACAGCAGTCCAGTCAAAGCTGATCCCGAATGGTCCATCACTGTTGAGCAATTTCTCGCCTCCTTTCTGACCTGCCCTATAATAACCGACTTTTTCGGGAAAAGGGTCAATTTGAGTGAAGCCATAGCTTCCCTGAAAAACCGCCGCGTTCATTCCCTTTCCAGCGCACCTATTTTACATGTTTAGCAATATTTCGAGTGTAGCGGAAACTCTTGCTCCATCCTCAAGCAAAAATTTCAATAATTGAAAGCTTAAAAAAAGCTGATACATATACACATATATACTGCAGTCACAAAATATAGAAATTACCTTTGTAGACATGTTTACATCAAGTTTATATCATTTTTCTGACGTATGTCTGCAAGATTTTGTTTATTACGAATCAATCATTCAATCTTATTGATAAATGAAAACGCTTTTCCAAAGAATTGCTCTAATTTGTGATTGCATTGAACTATTACAGCAATGAATTTTTATAGTGGAATGGTTTCATGTTTTGGCCTGTAAATAGGAGTAAAAAAGCATTCCTCTAAATCACACTTCATAAATTCATGCACCAATGTAAATATGTTCGAAAATTATGAGACTATTATTTTGTAAAATAGAGTTTTATGTTTCCTAAAGTGGTACGATATATTTTCAAGCTTTGAAGGAATTTCGCATGCTTTGAAAATGCAGTGCATTATTGTGATATGCGTAGGGCAAAAATATCATCTGCTCTTGTTTGTAACATTACTTTACAGATTTTATTGATTGCGCAGGGCTGCTCAAGTTTCCAACAAAATTTTAGTGTAAGGACAATGATATTTTCATAAGCAGTACTCGTAGATAAATCTGAGCAACTTGCGTGTCAAATCCAATTATAAAGTATATTTTAAAGATACAGTTGATTGAGTTTACATAAGGGACTGTCCTCACATTATGTCATTTTATGGAAAAACTATTATCAGTCTACTTTGAAGAGAAAGAAACAAAACATATACAGAAAATCATGATGTATAATATGCAGACAGCCTCTGATGAGCGTATATTTTTGTATTGAGAAAATGGCCAAACAACAAATCCGTGTAATGCACGATATTTGTATTGAATAAATGTACAGAACCTTGTATACAATAATAATGTGTACTTTTTTGCTGCAAGTTCAAGTCATTGAAAGCATTTCTTATTGAAGGATAGATATAATCACAGATTGGGTATTTTTTTCAAAGTTTTGTTTTATTAGTTCCTGAGCATATTAACAGCGAAAATGTTGTACAAACAGTCAAAAATATTTTCTGATTAACAGCTAGTAATTGAATCGTTCAAAACTTCTTGGAAATAATTTCATCTTTCTTGGCAAGGCGGACAATCGAATCATCAGATTCACCCTAAAAAATTAAAAACAAAACTATCAGTAGGTAATAGAAAAAAATTTACATGTTTATAGTAATTATATGAATCTTTTGTATTATATATGGATTATTGTTCAATTTTACTACAGAATTACTTTATTACAGTAGAGTTCTTATTTTTAATCACTTTTCATTGGCTAAAATTTTAAAAATTAGAGAATATGCAATCAATATTTTATCCGCTGCAACTAATTTTAATTTATATCGAAAAGAAAATAAAAAATAATTACCATTCGCCTGATGTATCCGCAAATGGCGTACATTTTACATGTATCGGTCATGCGGCCTGTCACTGGGTCAATATCAGCCAAAGTCAATTGCATCGACGCATGGTCACGTGCGTGAATAATTCGGTTGCTCGCAGAGCTGAAAATTATGAACAAAATGATGCATTAACAAATTTATCATAGAACGTAAATCCTTGCTTGTAACCAACTACAGATTTTCACTGAATGTAGAGTTGAAGTTTTCAATTCTTAGCTATATTTTTGACTTTAGCTTAAAAATGATTCATCGATAAGTTACAGTTGACATTAAGAAGGAACCGGAGACACTGTAGTGCAAGAGAGACGTATAGAACGGAAAGCGAATGAGAGGAAAAAGGACGAAAAGAGAATGTGTTGGGTTTCCTCTTAAATATATATTTATTATATTTAATATTGCATGTTTGATATGAGCCGTTGAGAGCAAAAGACAGAAAACATGGAGTTGTCACTCTATGTGTCTCTTACTAGTTTGTCTTTTTCTCTCAACCGCTAATATATTTATCAAGTAAAAAATTTTTCTCTATCAATTTTAACTATACTTTAATGTTTAAAGTTGACTTAAATATTGTATTTCAAGACATCCTGACATTTTTTGTTTTTAAATTGAGAAAACTCAATTGCATACATAATCTATTGAAGTTGATAAGTTCTACTTTGGAAATGTTCTATTTCTGAGCAATATTAAAAAAAAATAATTGATAAAATTTCAACTATTATCATTCAGTCTTTTTACAATATGAAAGTATATCATAGAGGGAAAGTTTGATAAAAAAAACCTTTATATCAATATTATTAATGACTCAATTAATAAATTCCAAAAATAATTTTTTTCAAGATTTACAGTATATTTTAATTCCAAAGATTTATAAAATTTCAAACATAAAAATAACTCAAATCACAACTTAAAAAATTTTTCTTTTGAAATCCTTACAATTTTAATTTAACAGTATGATATTAAAAGCGACAAAAATTTAAAAATGTTACCAAGTTTTGATTGCACGAATGAAAATTTCGGAGTTTCAATTTTAAGAGCATTGCAAAATAGCATATGTATAAAAAACGAATCTTATGGCTCATCGATAGAAAAATTGAACTACATTTTTGTAAAATCCTAAAAAAATTAAATATAAGAACAAATCTTATTACAATATCATTCAAATAAAATTTTTTAATTTCATTAAATTACAACTTGAGAAATTTTTTTTTCAAGCCCCTACAATTTAAATTTTTTAGTATTTTTTAGAGCAACAAAACATTTAAAATGTTATCAAGCTTTAATTGTACGACTGAAAATTAATAATAAAAAATGATCTTTATAGCTTACTGATAGAAAAATTCAACTATAGATTTGAAAAATCCTAATAAAATGAAATATAATATCAAATCTTATTACAATATCAATGGGATAAAATTTTTTTAATGCATTGAATTACAACTTATGAAATTTTTTTCAAAGTCCCTACAATTTTAATTTTACGGTAATGATTTTGAACGTGACAAAAAATAACTAATGTTATCAAGCTTTGATTATACGAATTCGAATTTCAGATTTTCAATTTGAAGAGCTTAAAAAATGAAAGCTACATTTTTTTAAGATACGAAAAAAAGAAATGCAAAAAAAAATCCAATTACAATATTAATCAAATAAAATCTTTCTAATTCATTGAATTAGAACTTGAAAATTTTTTTCAAAGTCCTTACAATTTAAATTTTTCAGTATTTTTCAGAGCAACAAATAATTCCAGATGTTATTGAGCTTCAGATATACAAATGAAAATTTCAGAAATTCAATTTCAAGAGCATCGAAAAATAAATAAAAAATGAATTTTAAGGCTCATGGATAAAAAAATTAAACTATATTTTTGCAAAATCTCAAAAGAATGAAATTAATGAATAAATTGTATAAAAATAATCATAAAATAAAATCTTTTTAATGCATTGAATTATAACTTGAAAATTTTTTTTTCAAAGTCCTTACAATTTAAATTTTACAGCAACGGTTTTAAGAGCAACAAAAAATTATTAATGTTATCAAGCATTGATTACACAAGTGTAAATTTCAGAGTTTTAATTTGAAGAACAAAAAAAAACTGAATAATAAAAAATGAATTTTATGGCTTATCGATTTAAAAATCAAAGCTAAGTTTTTATAAAAGCCCAAAAAATGAAATATAAGAACAAAACTGATTAAAATATTAATGAAATAAAATATTTCAATGCACTTTGTCAAAGAATTGTAAATATGATACAAATTACATGGTTCCCAGGGGGGGGGGGATAAAAATTGTTAGAATAAATTATTGAAATAATCAAAAGTTTGAAAATTTAAGCAAGATAATAGCAAATATGTAATAATTTCAAACTATTCATAGATTTAAAAAACTGGGAATTACAATTTAACATTTTTCACGTATTCAAATATGCTACAGTATTCTCCAAGTGGGCAGTCAACATAACCTCAAATCCGGAAACGGAAATACGAGTAAAAATAACTGATAAAAGATACACAAAACATTTTAATTAATTCCTCAGAAAAAATTAAGGAACGAGAAACGACCAAAAGAACAAAAAAAATAATTAAAAAATAATTAAAAACACGTGCGAAACTCACCATTTCCTTGGGCAGTACAAGTCCACGAATTCACCAGCGTCGTTTTCCATTTTTTTGCTCTAGAAACACAAAAAAAAGTGAGTATTTCAAATATTACGACTTTATATTTATAAACGGAAATAATTTACTTTTAATGGTAAAAAATGAAACCTTTGGAGAAGTCGAAATTGACGTGACAATTCAAAATGGCGGAGAAACCGGATATATCAGAGAATCACAGAGATTGAATCATTTGAGTTAAGTTAAGTCACTTAAAGGTACATTTTCATGGAGCATTTTTGATGCCAGCGTCAAGGGTGCGTTCTTTAACCCGCAACGGAATAACGGATGCATTCGATGCGATACGACGAGCAGAAACGAGCAGCAAACTGCGCACAGGCGGCGCAGGCTGCTGCATCCGTTGCGGGTAAAAGAACGCACCCAAGCGTTTATAAAATGCGACAGAAAGAGAGAGAATATATTTCTATCTCTGTCTGTTGCATGGGAAGCATGCTTGACGCTGGCGTCAAAAACGCTGCATGAAAATGCAACTTAAGGTACATTTTCATGGAGCGTTTTTGACGCCAGCGTCAAGTGTTTACAATGCAACAGAAAGAGAGAGAATATATTGCTTTCTCTGTCTGTTGCATGG
>JAPYZL010188969.1:0-12314 GCA_030522825.1 Platygaster orseoliae
CCTAACTGATTACACTTTTGCATAATGTGTACGTATATATGAAAGATTAAAAGTTCAGTTATCATCGTCACCGTATTGCAAAAAAATTGTTATTTAATGAATATCGTGAAACAATCGCAGAAACGACAAGAAATCGATCTATGTATCGCATGTTGCAAGTTCACCGTATTCATGAGACCTTTGACACGTAGAAAATACGTTTGAATATTAATGTCATCATACTTTTCGTCGTTGTTTCTTGAATGAGAAATCGTTGAATCATGAAATATGATCACACATTATTATTTTTCGCCTCCTGTATGTGATTTACAAATTTTACGCTCCATTCATGAAAGCGTTGCACGCTGTACTAGCAAAATCTCGCATCGATAACTTTAGTGCGTGTGATAAAATTGCGTTAAATTATCAACAAGTCAAACAACGCATTTTATTTTATTCTCATTGTTTGATCAGAATAAATCATTAAGTTGGAGATAATAATTGGGTGTATGTTGAATGCGAAAAAATTTGTTTGAAGAGGAACTTCTTTTCCCGGGGGGTAAACCCGTAAGGACAGCGTCACGCTTTTCTCATCACGCTTTTAGCGTCACGCTGTCAAGTTGGCGAAAAGTTGGCGTTTGGACGATAGAGATCATTTACAAATATCATAATAAATTAATGATGATTTATTAATTGTTATTCTTTTTTGGGCTGCTGATTAAGGATTTCACATTATTTTTATAAAATTATTAAATAAATTTTTAAACAATTCTATTTTTACAATGTATATGTACATTTCATGGTTTTTTTGGTTGCAGAGTTGCAATTAGACATTGTTTTTGTACAATGTTTTTGTTCAAACAATCTGTTTGAACAAATTTATTAACAATCTTATTTTTACAACATATGTGTCGATTTCATGGTTTCTTAGGTTGATGAGTAAGAATTCGACATGGTTTTTGTAAAAATCTTTTGTTTAAACATTATATTTAAACAAATATTTTAACAATCTTACTTTCACAACATACATGTCCATTTCATGGTTTTTTAGGTTGCTGAGTTGGAATTGAATATTGGTTTTGTAAAATTTTTTTGTTTAATCAATCTGTTTAAACAAATTGATTAACAATCTTATTTTCACAACATATATGTCCCTTTCATGGTTTTTTTGGGTTGCTGAGTTTGAATTTGACATTTTTTTGTAAAATTCTTTTGTTTAAACATTCTATTTAATTAAATTTATTAACAATTCCATTTTCACAACATAAATGTCTATTTCATGGTTTTTTGGGTGGATGAGTTAGAATTTACATTGCTTTTGTAAAATGCTTTTGTTAAAATAATCTTTTTAAACAAATTTTTGCACAATTTTTTAATGGATAACAAGGACAGCTGTTATAAATAGACACACACACCCAAGTTTTTATTTGAAATTAATAATTTGTCGTTCTTCTGGTTGAAGGTGATTTAGCAAAATGAGTCCAAATGTTATGTTTTCACCTACGGGTGTGCTTTACGAGGACGAAGACCTATCTCGGACGACAGATGATGATCAGACGTCCAAGGAAACAAAAATATACAAATTAAAAATCGTTTGGAGAAACGTGATTATTTTCGCTTATCTTCACGTTGCGGCACTTTACGGCGCGTATTTATCAATCGTTTCTGCGAAAATTGCTACGACAATTTTTGGTAATTATAGAGAATTTCTTTGATTGAAATCTGTGAAAGCGTTTACATTGATTAGAAAAAAATTTATTTTTATTCTTATTTGATATATTATAAACAGGCTTGAAGGGAGAGCGGGAAGAAGGGCTTGTACAATAGTATGTTATGTCCAAAAAATATTATAAAACCAAATTCTTCCAATTTTGGGAAATATTGTTTACATTTAACATATTTACAATGGTATAAGCGAGAAATTAAAAAAAAACATCAAAAAGTAAACTCTACAAAAATTTTTTCAATTCATGTAGAAAAAATTAAAATAAGGGAAAAAACTTCCGAATTGCAGTTGGAAGAAATTGTAGTAATTTTCAACAGTTTACGAAATTTGTGGAAATTTTCTGAAATTCCACATTTTGATTGAATTTATACAGTTATATAATATTTTTGTCCCAGGATCAATTTTTGATTTCAAAAAACCTGATAATGATATGAAAATGAAATATCCAAGAATACCACGCAAAAATCAATCAATTAATTAATTCAACAAATTATTATAATTTTATAGATTTTACAACAATCTGGAGAATAATCTCAATGTTTTTTCATTTTATTTATATTTCAACAATTATTATCAAAAAAATTAATTAAAATTTGCATAACTCTTAATACTTTTTCTTTTACTTTTCAAGTGTTACAAGTTTTCGAAATTTTTTTATGAAATTAAGAAAAACCATACACTTTTTCGAAAAGTATGATAATGATAATAATATACAAAACTTATGAACAATCTCTGTAATTATTCGAATCAATTATTAAATCATCAATTGTTCAGAAAATTTCCGCAGTTTTTCAATTTTTTCAAAATTTTGAACTTTTGAACATTATACAAACTATTCAAAGATTAGTTAATGAACACACGGGAAAAAACTTACGAATTGCAGTTCCTGGAAATCGCATTAATTTTTAAAAATTCACAAAATTTGTTATTATTATCAAATTTTGGACTGTATCCGTATGATGAACCATTTTTTGATATTTAAAAATGTACTATATTACACGGTTTTTGTAATTTTTAGAAATTAAAAAGTTTTCACGATGTACAAAATTTGTTAACAGTATCTGAAATTTAACAAATTATTAGAATTTTGTAGAGTTTACAACGATCTGAATAATTATCTCAATGTTTTTTCATTTTCTTTATATTTCAACAATAATAATCGAAAAAAAATTTATCAAAATTTGCGTAACTTATGATAATTTTCTGTAATAATTCAAGTGTTACAAGTTTTCGAAATTTTTTTATAAAATTAAGAAAAACCATACACTTTTCCAAAAAATATGATATTGATAACAATATACAAAACATATCAACAATCTCTGTAATATTTTGAATCACTTTGAAAATTATGAACTACCATTTGAAAAATTTTCCCAGTTTTTCAATTTTTCCAAAATTTTTAAACTTTGAACATAACACAAACTATTCAAAAATTCTTGAACATAAGAGAAAAACTAACCAATTGCAGTTCCTGGAAATTGTCTTAATTTTCAACAATTTACGAAATTTTTAGAAATTTTCTGAAACTCGAAATTTTAATTGAATTTTTACAATTATGCAACATTTTTGTGCGAGGATCAATTTTTGATTTCAAAAAGCTTGATAATGATATATTTTGCTCTAAATTATTTTTAAAGTTTCAAAAATTCTAGACTGTATTCGTATGATGGAACATTTTTTGATATTAAAAAATGTAGTATATTACACGGTTTCTGTAATTTTTCGGAATTTAAAAAGTTTTTCACGATGTACAAAGTTTAACAATATTATCCGAAATTCAACTAATTATTAGAATTTTATAGAGTTCACAACAATTTTCAGAATTATTTCAATGTTTTTTCATTTTCTTTATATTTTAACAATAATAATCGAAAAAAATTCATTAAAATTTGTATAAATCATAATAATTTTTCGTAATTTTTAATACCTTCAACTTTTCGAAATATTTTTATAAAATTAAGAAAAAGCATACACTTTTCCAAAAAATATAATGTTCACAATATAAAAAATTCATATTGTCTAGTTATAAAATTATAAACTATTTAGAAAATTTTCATTTTTTTAATTTTTTCAGAATTTTTCAATTTTTTAACATAATTAACAATATTCAAAGATTTATGTTAGAGTAAAATAATAAAAAAATTTGCACATTAAATAAAATAGACATAAAAATCTTTTATAATTACGGTTTGGACATTGTTGTGTCCTACCTCATTCAACAACAAAAACTCTCGTAATTGCAGCAATATTTCTCTACCAATTGTCCGGTTTGGGAATAACTGCAGGAGCTCACAGATTATGGGCCCACAGAGCTTACAAAGCAAAATGGCCATTAAGACTGTTTTTAACTTTTTGTAACACACTTGCTTTTCAGGTAAGGGCAATTTTTTTCAAAATATTCAAAATTATTTATTTACTCTCCAATGAATGAAAAAAAAAACTTCAGTATAAAATATTAATAAAAACCTTTAATATTCACAATTTATAAATGATTGTTTTTTTATTTTAATGGGTATCAAACTTTGATCAACTTTAGGATGCTGTGGTACATTGGGCCAGGGATCACAGAGTTCATCACAAATATTCGGAAACAGATGCTGATCCTCACGACGCTAGACGAGGGTTTTTTTTCGCCCACGTAGGTTGGCTTTTGTGCAAAAAACACCACGAAGTCAAAGTCAAAGGCAAACTCATTGACGTCAGTGATTTGCACAGCGATCCAATTCTTCGGTTCCAAAATAAGTGAGATTTTATAAATTTTATTTCAGCAGAAATCATCCCATTTTTAAATTCTTCTGTATTCGAGTTTTGAACTGACATAAAATATTTGTAGTATTTGTTGATTGGAAGCATTCATAATATTTTTATAGTTGGAACTTGCATAAAATATTTATTTAAAAAAGCAATCAATCAAATAAATAATTTTGAATTATTTTGTGTGTAGTTTCGAAGAGGAAAAAGTAATGTAAATTTTTTTTTTTACAGTTACTACTTGATTTTGATGCCTTTGGTATGTTTTATTATCCCGACTGTGATTCCTGTAATGTGTTGGAACGAAACGTGGAAAAACGCCTTTTTCATTTCTGCGATTTTCCGTTACACTTTCACGTTGAATGCGACATGGCTCGTTAATTCTGCAGCGCATATTTTTGGCAACAAACCTTATGATGGGTAATTTTGAATGTTTTTTTCATTATCTTGGAAAATATTGTATTAAAAATATCTTATATTAATATATAAGATTATTATCTTATATCTTATATTAATGTAATAATAAGTAATAATTATAAAAGATCATTATTATTATTATTGTTATTAGATTAAATATCTTCAATATCCTTTATCTTATTCAATATTAAAATAAGTAAAATGAAAATAACAAAAATTGCAGTAGCATTATAAAATTTGTAAAAAAAAAAAATAAATAAATAAATAAAAAGAGCATTGGGTCGCGGATTTTATCGTATTTCCGAAGGAAAAAAAATGAAAATCACTACTTCTGACTTCGAATGTTCAAGATACTTCTTCTTAAAGTGTCATATTTAAAATGCTAAGAAATTTCAATGTGCCTTAATCGGAATTCAAAGACACTTTTCAAAGTCTAAAACACTTTTTAAGGTGTTTTATGAAAATTCTAAAACACTTTCAAACGTATAAGTTAGTTACTTGAGTCATAAATGCAACAAAAGACAATCCTCGAAGTGTCTATTTTGAAATTTAAAGACCTTTAAAAGTATCTTTTCCGGAATGTTCAGAAATTTTCAACTGTATAAGACACTTCTTGAAATGCCTTTTTTTAAATTCTAAGACACTCGAGAATGTCTTGTTAGAAATGCTAAGACACTTCAAAGTGTCTTATCTAGGATTCTAAGACACTATGGAATGTCGAGACAATTCTTGATGTGTCTCATTGGGAATTCTAAAACACTTTTATGTTTTCTATATTGAAATATGAGACACTTTTTAACACTTTCAAACGTCTGACACACTAATTCTTAAAGTGATTTATAACAAATTTGTAGACACTTCTTGAAGTGTCTTAATGAAATTCAAAGACCTTATGAAGTATCTTTTCTTGAATTATAAGACACTTTTCAGAGTGTCTTTGAAATTCCAAAGATATTCAGACATTTCTAAGACACTTTACAAAATGTCTTACTAAAAGTTCTAAGACACTCAGAAGCGTCTCATTCGGAATTTTAAGACAATCCCAAATCTCTGAGATACTTCGTTGAATCTCTTATCGAAAATTATAAGACACTCCAAAGTGTCTTATTCGGAATTTCGAAACACTTTTAAATGTCCAAGACACTAATCGAGGTGTTTTATAAAAAATTCTAGGACACTTTCAAACGTCTACGTCAGTTCTTTGAGAGATAGATGCAACAATTTAAGACAACTCTCGAAGTGTTCGTTTTGAAATTGAAAGACTTTTAAAAGTATCTTTTCCAGAATTCTCAGAAATTGTCAAGTGTATAAGACACTGCTTAAACTGTCTTTTTCGAAGTTCCAAGATATTCAGAAATGCCTAAGACACTTTTTAAAATGCCTCACTTTAAATTCTAAGACACTTGAAAGTGTCTTATTCGAAATGCTAAGACACTTCATAGTGTCTTATCTAGGATTCTATAAGACACTCTCAAATGTCAACACAATTCTTGAAGTGTCTCTTGAAAATTCAAATCCACTTGTATGTTTTTTATATCGAAATTTCAGTCATTTTGTAGTATTCAAAACACTTTTGAAGGTGTTTTCAGAAAATTCTAAGACACTTTCAAACGCCTGACACACGAATTCTTGAAGTGATTTATGACAAATTTGTAGACACTTCTTGAAGTGTCTTATTGAAATTCAAAGACCTTCTGAAGTATCTTCTTGAGATTTCTGAGACTCTTTTCAAAGTGTCTTTGAAAATCCAAAGATATTCAGACATTTCCAAGACACTTTACAAAATGTCTTACTCAAAGTTCCAAGACACACAGAAACGACTTATTCGGAATTTAAGACACTCTCGAATCTCTGAGATACTTCGTAAAGTGTCTCTTATATGAAATTTTAAGACACTCCAATGTGTCTTATTCGGAATTTTACAACACTTCTAAATGTCCAAGACACTATTCAAGGTGTTTTTTTTAAACTCTAAGACACTTTTTAACGTCTAAGACACTACTTGAAGTGATTTATAAAAAATTTGAAGACAGTCCTTGAAGTCTTATTTTGAATTTAGAGTCCTTGAAAAGCATTTTTTCTGGAACTCTCAGATATTTTCAAGTGTATAAGACACTTCTTAAAGTGTCTTTTTCGAAGTTCCAAGATATTCAGAAATGCCTAAGACACTTCTTGAAATGCCTTATTTGAAATTCTAAGACACTCGAAAGTGTCTTGTTCGAAAACTTCAAAGTGTCTTATCTAGGATTCTAAGACACTATCTAATGTCAACACAATTCTGGAAGTGTCTCATTGGAAATTTTAAAACACTTTTATGTATTTATATTGAAGTATGAGACACTTTATAGTGTTCAAAACACTTTTGAAGGTGTTTTGAGAAAACTCTAAGACACTTTCAAACTTCTGACACGCTAATTCTTGAAGTGACCTATTACTAATTTATCGACAATTCTTGAAGTGTCTTATTAAAATTCAAAGACCTGCTGAAGTGTGTTTTCTGGATTTCTAAGACACTTTCCAAAGTGTCTTTGAAAAACAAAAGATATTCAGACATTTCT
The DNA here is from genome assembly GCA_030522825.1 of Platygaster orseoliae. Taxonomy (NCBI): domain Eukaryota; kingdom Metazoa; phylum Arthropoda; class Insecta; order Hymenoptera; family Platygastridae; genus Platygaster; species Platygaster orseoliae. Next base: position 7,432 of record JAPYZL010188969.1, read on the forward strand.
AAGACACTTTAAAAAATGTCTTACTCGAAGTTCTAAGACACTCAGAAGCGTCTCACTCGGAATTTTAAGACACTCTCGAATCTTTGAGATACTTCGAAGTCTTTTATTTGAAATTATAAGATTCTCCAATGTGTCTTACTCGGAATTTCAAAACAACTTTAAATGTCCAAGACATTATTCGAGGTGTTTTTTTCAAATTCGAAGACACTTTTAGACGTCTTTTTGTAAGACACTACTTGAAGTGATTTATAAAAAATTTGAAGACAATCCTTGAAGTCTTATTTTGAATTTAGAGTCCTTGAAAAGCATTTTTTCTGGAACTCTAAAACACTGTCAAGTGTCTAAGACACTTTTTAATGTGTTTTTAAAAAATTTTCAAGATTTATTTTGAATTTCCAAGACACTGCTCGAAGTATCCTATTTCAACTTCGAAGACACTCCAATGTGTCTTATTTGGAATTCTAAGATATTTTTTAATGTCAAAAACAATTTTTTGTTAAAAACAAAAAAAAATTGTTTTCAGGACCATCAACCCTTCAGAGAACAAAAGCGTAGCGGTTTTGGCGATAGGAGAAGGTTGGCATAATTATCATCACGTTTTTCCCTGGGACTACAAAGCGGCCGAATTAGGCAATTACAGATTCAATTTCACAACTGCTTTTATCGATTTCTGTGCAAATATCGGTTTAGCGTACGACTTAAAAACTGTCAACGAAGATGTCATCAGAAGTCGCGTTGAAAGAACCGGCGATGGAACCCATAACTCTTGGGGTTGGGGCGACAATGATCAAACCATAAAGGAAAAAAAGCCGCTCTAATTTTGAACCAAAAAGACCATTAGAAATAGTAGACTATTCCTGTACTAAGAGCCAGATGTTAAAAACCCCTCACGGATTTTTAAACAATTTCGGATTGTTTATTGACAGGTTATAATATACGTTAATTATTAGTTGTACTGAATAGTTTTCTAATAATAAAAAAAATCATTGCATTGACTGTACATAATATCGAAGTTGTAGTATACAATTAAAAACTATTGTTTGCGAAAGTTATAATATTCATGAGGTATGGGTAACTTTTTTTTTATTCGCAATAGGTATTTGTTAAGTCAATGCGAAGAATCTTAAAAATTTATTTCGGTATTATTTTAAGGATGTACGAAATAAAATTTGAACTTTTGATCAATGCTTGCTTTAAACATCATTATTGTTAAAACTGTCAGTTTGGCGATTTCGTAGGGAGAGATGATCAATCTTTTGTATGTGGGTAAAGTAAGTAGAATTTCATATCGAAAATGCTTATTACTCCAAAATGTATACAAATAAGTTTTTCATGTATCGCCAGTATTAAAAATTTAATAAAAATTGAAAATTCAACGTTTTTGAATAGTTTTTCTCCCGCAGTTAATGCGTGCGTTCTCAAAAATAGAACAAACTCTAAATTATGCCTTAATTTTGTTGCATCTTAAAATAAGATTCAAGTTTTAGAGTAAAAATCATACTGCACGAAATACCTTAATATTCTCAAAATGTTTCTTTATTCAATTTTCTGCATTTTGAAGATTGCATCTTATTTCAAGATGCAACAAAATCAAGGCACAACTTGAAATTATAAATTGACTGAAAATTAAAAATTACTACCTTAAATTCAGTTTATGCTCATAATTATTTTTAATGAGCAAGTCTTAAATTTGGAAGATTTATCATAATTTGAGGAAATCATCCTATATTCAAGACACATCCCCTCGATTTAAGATGAGGTTTAAGTTTTAAATAATGCCTTAAATTTGTTGCATCTTAAAAAGATAGACTTTTTAGAGTGTACTCTCTTGATTTAAACCTTTCTTGCTTGAAGATAAATTTTCACACCATATATCAATTCAAGACAATGTTCGAATTTCAAGTCATGCCTTAATTATGTTGTATCTTAAAATAAGTCAAACTTTCCAAAGTATGTGTGCATATATCCATTACGCAAATGAAGCAGCAGACTACGGTAAAGCTGTGACTGGAGGCGACGGATTCCAAGGTACCGTTACGTCTGAATGGGCGCAGGCGAATGTTACTCCACGTTTTTCCTCGCGTATTTTCGCTCTTGAAGGAACGCGTGTGCAGAATCGACGCTGGACAGTTTTCGGCGTTCGCTGCACGAGAGCGGCTGGAATCGCTCGCGTGAAAGTTTTTCGCTACGATTTTTTTCAACTCCGGTGCGAATCGTGTGAAAAAGTAAAATGCGGTGAAAAAGGATTGATTTCTGAGCCTTCGGGCGAGGCAATTCGAAAATTTCGCTGGCGATTCGATTGGAAATGACCCACATTCCTGGGGTCACATTCACATATGAGCGTTTCTCCTGGCGAGCCAGTTCTCCAGACGCTTCTCTCCGGTATCACACATCGATTTTTAGGTAGCGCGAACTGTTTTGTCGCGTTGTGAAGACAGTTCAGTGGCATAAAATTTTTTTTCTCCGATTTTTACGACGTAGAAAGAAATATTTGGTTCCTGCGACCATTTGAAGTTTTGACGTAGAACTACGTCTTTCTCCGCGTTTTGGTACAGTATTATTAATTTTTTTTATATTTAGGGGGGGAGGGAGGAATATAATATAAAATAGTGGAAACATCTGAAATGTCAAAAAAGTGTCTAAAATGTCTGGAAATTGTTTAATTGTCTAAAATGTCTAGAAATTGTCCAAGTGTCTAAAATGTCTAAAAGAGTGTCTAAAAAGTGTCTTAATAGTGTCTTAAAATGTATTAAAATGTCTGAAAATGTCTGAAAAAGTGTTTAACATGTCTGAAAAGTGTTTAAGTCTAAGTTTTTTTAATGTCTAGAAATTTTCTGAGTGTCTTAAATGTCTAGAAATTGTCTAAGTGTCCACAATGTGCAAATCAGTTCCAAAAAGTATCTAAATAGTGTCTAAAAATATCTCAACACACTCTAAAATGTCTAAAAAAGTGTCTAAGTCTAAATGTCTAGAATTCCCTGAAATTGTTCAAGTGTCTAAAATGTCTAGAAATTGTCCGAATGTCTAAAACAGTGTCTTAATAGTGTCTAAAAATGTATTAAAATGTGTAAAAAAAATGCCTGCAAGTGTCCGAAAAAGTGTCTGAAGATGTCTGAAATATAAATATATATATTTATGTGTATACATATATTTTATATTATATTTATTATAAGACCACTGTTTTTTTTGAAATATATTTTATATTTATAATTTTTATAAATTTCGTAGGGCTCAAAATATTTTGGGCCTTATGGATTGAGTCCTATAGAGCGAGTCCCAAATTTCTGGTTCCCAATTCATCAGGCCCAAATTAACAAAGCCCAAATTATTTTTGGGCCTTCTGGATTGGACCCAAATAGTGAATCCCAAATTTCAGGGTCCCAATTCAATCAAGCCCAAATTCACAAGTCCCAAATTATTTTCGGGCCTTCTAAATTGGGCCCAAACACTGAGTCCCAAATCTCAGGTTCCAATTTATCAGGCCCAAAAATAACTTGGACCTTGTGAATTCGGGACTTATTAATTAGGCCATAGATTACAAGGCCCGATTTAAGTTAATTGAATTTAATTAAATTTAATTGGTAGAGGTTTTTTTTGAGATAAAACTTGATTTGGTTGCTGGAACTAAATATTTTTTATGATATGGATGCTATTTTTGATAGTATGGGGAGTGTTGTTTATTTAACATTTTCAGTTTTTAAACGCAAGCTGGGAAATTCCGGTCAAATATGAAGAGGAACCTGGACGTGGTCAAGGAGATCGAGTCTTTGGAAGAAGGCGTGTCTCGTGTGACGAACTGGATTTTGGGACCGGCCGATTCCATGCTCAATTGCAGTTACCAGATCGGTTTTGACGTCTCTTCTTCCGAAGAGTTACGTCGAGAGCACGAAATTTTGGAGCTTGAGTGCAGAGTATGATCGAGAAACAAATTTTTTAGAATTATAACAAAAGTTCCTCCAGTTATAACTAATGAAAATTTACTGATATGCATCACTGATAGATTTATCTTTGATTTATTCAACTGATGGTTGACTTTTTATTGAAGTACTTTACTGATTGAGTGTTTATTGATGAATTTTGGTCATGAACTTTTCATTGTGAGTACTTATTTATATGGATTATTAATATACTTTTCACTGATATATTTCACTGTTCATTATGCTATTGAAGTACTTTACTGATTGAATGTTTATTGATGAATTTTACTTACCAACTTGTCATTGTCAGTCTAGAAAGTAACTTCAATTTTTTCACATGTTTATTGATATACTTTTCACTGATATATTTCACTGTTTATTATGTTATTGAAGTACTTTACTGATTGAATGTTTATTCGTGAATGTTACTTATCAACTTTTCATTGTCAGTTTTCTGAGTAACTTCAAATTATGCATATGTTTACTGATATACTTTTCACTGATATATTACACTGTTTATTATATTATTGAAGTAGTTTACTGATTAGATGTTTATTGATGAATTTCACTTATCAACTTGTCATTGTCAGTATAAAAAGTAACTTCAAATTATTAATATTTTTACTGATATACTCTTCACTAATATATTTCACAGTTTATTATGTTATTAAAGTACTTTACTGATTGAATGTTTGTTTCTGAATTTTACTTTTGTCAGTCTACTAAGTAGCTTCAAATTATCCATATGTATTACTGATATACTTTTCACTGATATATTTCACTGTTTGACGTGTTATCAAGACTCTCCACTGAATAAAAAATTATTAACTTATTCTACTGATTGACTTTTGATGAATCGACTCTACCAATGAAATACGAGGTTTGTTCAAAAAGTATCGCGAATTTCATGTTTTTTCAAGAATTATTTATTTATTCATGAATATCTATTTTGTCCCCTTCAAAGTA
>JAPYZL010189006.1:0-17587 GCA_030522825.1 Platygaster orseoliae
ACATACAGGTATGCGACTTGTGGGTCAATTCGCTTTAATTTCGGCGAAATAATGGCTCAAAGTCGAGTGTATTTTCACATATTATAGCATATGTTTCAATTTCTCCCGCCCACCCTTAACAAAAATGATAATAAGGAACATTCAATTTCATAAGTAATGTCTTACTTATCAATTAACTCATTAATCAAATAATTATTGATAAATTATTTCAATGAAAATCAAACTTCAACCTCCTCATTTCTGTTCATGTACTCTCGCAATTTCGGTGCATATAATAGAAAACTATCAGTCACAGTTACAAATAAAATTTATTATTCCTTTCACAGTTTCACTGGCTTGATTTTCTCCTTAATATTACAATTAAATCTTCGAAGAAAAACAATGAAAATATATCTACATCTGCAGCTCACTGAAAACACCCCCTTAAAATAATCGATCCGCGTACGGAAATTTCCCAAAATCCATTGATCAACATTCAAAATAAAGCGACGCCTGTTCTCCGAAACCGTACATTCTACTTAATCGAGTCAAGAAATTTTTATCTAAAATAATGATTGTGAAAAATTAGGATCGTTTTTTTCGATGACTGAGAACACCATAATTTTAGAGCGTCGATGATAGTGTTTGAAATGCGAAAATGCAAAGAAAACTCCACCGCGATCATTCTCGGAAAAAATCGAGAATTTGTCACTGTTGCGACTGCTCTGGGGAAAGTGGGGATAAATATTATTATTTTAGGTTTTCCTCGGAGATAGTTTATTTTTTGAAGCAGTCGATGATCTGTTTTTTTCTTGCGAATATGGTTTTAGCAGGCGCAATCGCAGCTGCAACGACGAACGCGTTTGCTGCGGAGGTGGGCTACGTCTGCTGCAAAATCAGGAACCGAGCGAATCGAACGAGGCTGGACAGTATTTTCAGAAGTTGTTTGAAAATATGTAATGATTTTGGAGTATTTAACAATATGTGATTGGGGTAGAAAATATACAATCATCTAAAAGATTCAAGACGAAACATCCAAATTAAAATGAAAGTTATAAATTCTGTTTTTTCAAAAGTACAAAATATCTACACTCAATTATTTTAAACTCAAATAATTATATAATAAATTACAAATTGTTTATGTTTTCCTATGGTAATTGTAGGTAGAAACAACTGATAATAATCTGATATTCTAACGAAGTCGTTGTCATAGAAAACTATGAAATTTCTATGAAACTTCCATGGAAATCGAAATAAATTATAATCTTATCAAGTATGAGTAACATACACAGGAAAAAAGTCTGCAGATATGAGCCTAACTGATTTTTTCATTGATATTCATTGACCCTTATCATTTTCTAAACGTACTATTTGAATATACTTGGAAAAATTATTATCATTATTTATGAAAATAATAATAATAATAATCACGACATAATATATCTACCTATTTTTTTAAGTATGATGTATCATTTTTTTAAATCAAAAATTCATCAATAATTTTTCAAAAAATGTTACACAATGTATTATTTCATTATTATGTTCAGAATAATAAATTATTATTTATAATTACACCTACATATATCAATAATAATATTAATCTATGATAATTCTTATAAATAATAAATTTTTAATACATTTGAATAAATTTTTTCTCATAATTTTTTAATGATAACATTTTTATCGATATTATTTAATTTATATTACTATAACTTTTTCCGAATGATTTTCACAATAATTAAATAATGATATAATATTTACATCAATGTTAACTTTAATCGATGATATAATTTTGAATGATATTTATTTTTTATTGTATTTTGAATAACTTTTCAACATAATTTTTCTATGATTAATTTATAATGATAATAATTAATAAATATTTTCATGATTATTTAATGTTGATTTTCACAATAATTTATTATTGTTATGATTAATAATATTCATATGAATATTAACAGTAAATAATAATGATTATTGATTACATTTATTTTTTAATATATTTAAATGAAATTTCTTACATTATTTTTTAATGATAATATTTTTTGATTAATCATTAATCAATATTACTATAACTGTATACCAATGACTTTCATAATAATTCAATAACGATATTAATCATAACTTTTATATCAATATTAACTTTCATTGATATAATAATTTTGGATGATATTTATTTTTTATTATATTTTGATTGATTTTTCAACATCATTTTTTGATGATTATTTATATTAATAATTATTCATCAATATTTTCATAAGTATTTAATGATGATTTTCATAACAATTTATTATTGTTGTGAATTATTATATTTACATGAATATTAACAGTAAATAATTATGATTTTTGATTTTATTTTTATGTAATATACTTATTGTAATGAACTTTCTCATATTATTCTTAATGATAACATTTTTTGATTATTGATTAATCATTATTATAATTACTTACTAATGATTTTAATAATAATTTAATAAAGATATCAATCATAATATTCATATCAATATTAACTTTAATAAATAATAATTTTGAATGATATTCATTTTTTATTATATTTTGAATTATTTTAGAACATAATTTTCTGATGAATAATTTCTTTAAATATTAATTTAACAATATTTTTATAAGTATTTTATTGATGACTTTCATAATAATTTATTACTGATATGATTAATAATATTCACATGAATATTAACAGTAAATAATAATGATTTTTGATTACATTTATTTTTTAATATATTTCGATAAATTTTTTTACATCATTTTTTGAGTATTTTTTTGATGACATAATGTACGTGAAAACAATAATTAAACAATTATAATATAGCAAATTGCACTAAATATTGATGAAAAAACTAGCTAGGCTCTCATTTGCTGTATTTTTTCTTAAATGAGTTGCTCACGTTTCATGAAATTTCTATGACTATGACTTTACTAGGTTAATGAAGGTCGCATTTATCTAAGTATATATATCTATATGTAAATCAACGTTCTAATTACTTATAATCTTCGTGAAAATCTGAGAAAAACGATAAAGATGATCAGAAATGAGATTTCAATGTTTGCAAAACAAGGAAATTTTTAAGAATCGTAGAAAATGTTTGGATTTTTTTGATTTTGAAGGTCTTGAGTTTTGGATGTTGTTTAATGTGGATGTTTTTAAAATTGGATTTTTTGGCTTGGAAGTTCTGTCCCCCACATGAAATCTTTTTTCAGCTTGAAATAATTATTTTAGTTGATTATTAATTTAGTTAATTTTCTCTTACAATGAGGTCTATTTGCTTCTTCATTTTCCTCTCGTGTTTTTTGTTGCTCCATTTCAGAATGTTCTTGTGGTTGTTGTTCCTGGTTTTGCTCCTGGTGCTCGTTGTTTTCGCTATCAGCAACTTCGGCTCGTGCTTCAACGTTCACGTCCATGGTTTCCGCTGGTCTCAATGGTACTGGGATCGCACGGCCTTCGAAAACCTTTTGCAAAGAAAATTTTTCTTCAAGCTTTTAATAATTAGTGAAAGTTGAAATTTGATGAAAAAATCACATGAAATTGTCTTTCATTATTATGTCTTTGATTTCATCAATATTATGCCAAATTCGCGTACCATTATTGCAGTATCTAAATTTCAACAATATTGTACTCAAGTGCAAGTCAGTTTTTTTAATATTTTACTTTTTACTATAAAATTTTGTAATTATGTTTCAGTTTCGAATATTGCATTTCTTTATTTGTTCTACTATATTTATGGCAAATATTGACAAGTTTTGCCAGTTGCAAGAAAAAAGTGCAATATTTGAGACAGAACAACAATTGCAATATTTTATAGTAAAAAGTAAAATATTTTTTCCGCAGTGTATGATTTTATTTTGAAAGTAACTGTTGTCATTATCACCGAAGACATTTATTTCTAAGCATGAATATTCAGTTTTTTCCGAGTTTTTTATAGAAAATTGAAAAAGTCATTTGTTGGAATCTGAAATGACCAGATTTTGACATGAAAATGTTGAAAAAAGTTTAGTCAATTAAATAAGTGACTAAATGCAATAATATGTTCGATAATGGTTAGTTAAAATTCAAATTTGAAAACGCTCAATTTGTACGACTTTGAGTACCTGATGAATGAAACGATGAACTTCTGGAGGAATTTCATCCCCTTGATCGTCAGAGCCTGTGAATGATTTTGGTTCTTGTTGCTGAGGAGGTTGCTGTTGCTCCTCCGAAACTTCAGGGCGTTGGGGCCTTGGGCCCTCAGGATTTCCGTGTTCCAAAAGGTTTCTTACTACCATCGGTAACGGGAATGGGCCCAGGGGAATTGGACGAACTCCTTCTGGGATTGGCTTGAATTCTTGAACATTCTGTTTTGAGTTTAAAAAAGTTGTATATTATTACCAGTGAGTAATCTTGCTTTTTACGTAATTTAATCACTTAAATTAATTAAATTAAAAGAAACTAATGAAACTCAAATGACCATAATTTGAATACAGTGGTATATTTTTTATATATTTTTAAAATTCTCTTAAAATTTTCAATTTATTTGCATTTAAGTCCAAATAAGAAACTTCAGGGGCATAGACAGAAAAAAATATTTCCTTCGGGGTTTCAGAATTTTTAATCTTTTACTATCTGGTTACGAAAGTAGGATTTTCCAATTTATTGAACTTCGGTGTTTTGGAAATTACCATTGAATGTAATGGAATTCGGTTTTTTGTTATTTTCACAAGTTTATGAGATATAAATTTTATTTTGTAATATTTGGGCTATTTTTCATAGATTTTTTGTATTTGTATACAACTTGGAAGATTTTCTAATTTTATTATGGTTTTTTATTCAGATTTTTGAAACTCGATGTTCTAGGGATTGAATTTTTGAAAAGTTAGAATATTTTTATATATTTTGGAGAAAATTATATAAGTAGTGTTTTTATCGATTTCCAGTATTTTTATAGATCGATCTATAGATTTTTAGAATTTGATGCTAAAGTATAAAAAATTTCCGAGATTTTGAGCGGTATTTGAATTGATTTTTAAAGAAACTGTATTTCCTATATAGATTTCAAGTATTTTTGTTTTTTTTTGTTTTACTTTTTTTTTATTGTTAATATTTGTACAATTTAATAGTATTTTTATGAATGGAAATTTTATATGCTTTGGGATTCAAGATTTTTGAAATTTTCAACGAAAATATTCACTACATAATTTTTAATTATCAATAGGTTTTTTAGTTTTTCTCGCATATTTCTAGTATTTATGAAATTCTAAGGTATTCTTTAGTATTTTTATAAAATTTCTAGTATTTTTTGAAACTGTTATGTATAGATTTATGAAATTCGATGTAAGCTAGAATTCAAAATTCTATAAATTCTTAGTAATTTCATAGATTTCTATATTTGTACTTTAAAAGTTTCAATGTTTTATTGATTTTTTGGATTTTTTTTTTTATTTACAAGATCTTGTAATATTTTCTAGTTTTTTCTAAAGCTTTCTAATGTTATTATTAATTGCTATATACGATTTTTTGAACTTGAAAATCATATTTTGTATGGAAAAAAAATAATGTACTGTATAATAGAAAAATTTTCATAATTTGTAGAATTTTTTTCATATACTTTAGATTTCCATGTTATGGTAATTTTTTCTTCACTATGTTGTACTTTAACCATATTTTGTATGGAAAAATGCAATATATGAAAAAATTTCCATAATTTGTAGAAGAACTTAGAACTTTTTCCATACTTTGAATTTCCATATTTTATATAGAAAAACATAATATCAAAATGAATATTGGAAAATTTCCATAATTTGCAAATTCTTCTACATGTAAAAGAATTTTTTGAATACTTTCTATTTCCATAATTTTATTCTAATTTTTTCTTCACTATATTGTACTTATTCCATATTTTGTAAGGAAAAATATAATGTTATACTTTATTTGGAAAAATTTCCATAATTTGTAAAAGAATTTTTTCCGTACTTTGGATTACCATAATGTTATAGTAATTTTTTCTTGACTATGTTGGACTTTTTCCATATTTTTTATGGAGAAATATAATATATGGAATAATTTCCATAATTGTAGAAAATTTTTTCCATACCTTGGATTACCATAATGTTATGGTGATTTATTCTTTACTATTTAGTACTTTTTCCATATTTTGTATAGAAAAATATAATATACTGCATATGGAAAAATTTCCATAATTTGTAGAAGAATTTTTTCTTTACTTTGGATTTTCAATATTCTATGGTAATTTTTTCTTAACTATGTTGTACTTTTTCCATATTTTGTATGGAAAAACATAATATCATACTGTATATGAAAAACTTCCATAATTTGTACAAGAATTTTTTCCATACTTTGGATTTCCATCATTTCATAATAGTTTTTTCTTTACTAGTTGAACTTTTTCCATATTTAGTATAGAAAACCATGATATCATACAGCATATAGAAAAATGTTCATAATTTATACTTTGAGAGAAGAAATGTTAACTATTAACATATGTATTTTCGGATATGGCGAAATAGATATATATTTGGCTCAAACGTATGACACTTTTAAATAAATATAATTTTTTGGTAGTTACCAAATTATATTTGATCAAAAGTGTTATACGTTTGGGGCAAATATATATCTATTTCGCCATATCCGAAAATACATATGTTAATAGTTAACATTTTTGTACTTTTTCCACATTTTGTATAGAAAAATCTAACGTCATCGTGCATGAAGTAAAAAACCTGTCGACGGTTGAAGTATAAAAGTTGAATTTTACTAACCTCAGATCGCTGTTTCGCAATATTCGGAACTGGGAACGCGCCGTCGATGTGTTGAAGGATGTTGATTATTTCAAGGGGAACTTGCTGGATCATCTTGGCGATTCCCACGGGAATACCGTGGAAAGGAGATCGAGGTTTTTCCTGTTGCTGAGGCTGAGATACCATGAGCTGAGGGGGAACGTCCACGCGTTGTTCCGGCTCCGGAGGTGGCGGCGGCGGATGCAACAAGCCAGAACTCTGTTCGCGATTGTTGTACATTTCGGCGGATTGAGTGTCTTGTTGTTGGGAATGGTACATCATTGGGATTTGTGGTTCCTGTTGCATTTGGTGCATCGGGGCCCGCATGTTTCTCTGTGGCTCAGCCGGGAAGTGTCGCAAATTGATTGGAATTTGACGAACGTCCACCTTTGAAAACTGATTAAATTTATATTAATATATCAGTGGTTTTTATCCCCACTTGTTGAAAAAGCGCATTTATTGTTTAAATTTGAAACTTAAATAACTTTTTCAATTTTGATTTTTATAGAAAATGGCAAGGGAAACAAAATCTTAATTTTTTGCAAGAAATCTGCCATTTTTTTTTGTATATGATAATTCGGGACACCCTGTATAATTATTACAATTTTTGTATCATGTTACATTTTTTATTTCTTTTTCTACATTCTACTGATATTTTAAAAAAAAACTTACCTGAGGTTGCATCATTGGCTGCTCTTGATTGTTGGGTGCCATTCTGAAGGGCCTCATTTCCATGATCAATTGAGGGATGTTGCGCAATTCTGGAGGGAGTACATTTTGCATTTGGTTCACGCGAGAATCCGCGTACTGGTGCATTTCGGGGGTTTGGTATTGCGTGTGGAGCTGATACTGGTTGTAATTCGGGATTTCTTGCGAGTTCAGCGGAATCTGCATGGTTCCCAACGGAATTATGATAGGTGTTATTTCCTGTTGTTGTTGTTGATCCTGTTGTTGCCTAATAATCAAAAAAGAAAATAATTTTAGTACATTTTGTAAAATTTCAAAATTTTTCATAAAATTTTTTTTAATCTTTTCTGAAACTTACATCACAGTCTTTAAAGTGTCATATCATGCATTTATTATTTTTTTTTCATAATTCTAATTTAAGAATTCTTTTACGACCCTCGCAATAAAAAAAGTGAAAATTACCATCTTAAAATTCATAGTCTTAAAATTGCATCTCAGATATTTCGCTATTCTCCAACAATGCTATACTGAATTTGCATTCATGGCCATTTTTATATTTTGTTACGACGGAAATTTTCAATCTTGTATACTATATGAAACTCGACAATATTTGAATTTACTAAGAGTTGGTGAATGAAAGATGTAAAAGGGACTTGGAATTCCGTTTATAATGTTTCTTACTCTTTTTGAGGAGTGCCAGCTTCGCAAAGAATAGAAACACGTTCGCCACTTAGTCTCTGGAAACGCTGGGAATCGGTGGCATTTTCGATGCGATTGTCGGGGTCCATAACTTCATCAGATCTTCGGCGCTCAACGACACAAGAAACTCGGTTTCGTGCTTGTTGTATAAGAGCCTGAAATGAAAAACCGAGAACCAAATGTATCATAAAATTACGGAGATATTAGCATTTTTTTATTTTTTTATGTTGGAGGTTTTTTTTGGAATTTGAGAGGAATTTCATAGAGGGAAACTAAAAAAATAGTAAAATCGTTGAAAATAAACAGTTTTTTTCAATTTCATGATGAAAACTTAATAAATTATGATTTTTTATTTTAAATTATAGGTTTGAACTTCGAATTGAGATTAAACTTGTGGGCACAAGAGATTTTCAAAACCCTGAAAAATTATATCTTTTCTAAAATCGTGTCACATATGAAGAGACAAAATTAAAAATTTTCGTATATGGTTACCAGAATTTTTTCAAATTTTAGTTTGCAAAAAGCAAGAACCCGAAATTAAACCTTTCCAACATGAAAATCTTGAGAAATTTTGGAAATTTTATTCTGAATTGTCAGAATAAAACCATAGTCATTCAAAAATATCGGAAGTTAGAATTTTGGATGTTCATAAATTCAAAACATTGAGTTTAGGACTTTATAAAAGTCAAGTTCAGGGTCATATCATTGGAACAATTTATAATTGATTTTAAGGATCTTTTCGATGTTTTTGACTGTATAAAGTGATAAATTTTCAATGAATTTTCATTATTTCATCTTAAAAAATTTCGGCGAAAAATCATGTCTTTTGAAAATCGTCTATAATTTTTTTGGTTGAAAAAGAATAATTAAAATTTTTTTAGCAATACTTCAGACATTTTCATAACCTTCAAAACGTTATAAAAAATTTCGCAATAAATTAATGTACTTTAACTGAATTTGTTGAGGTTTTCTTTAAAAAATTTTTTTTTATTCATAAAAATATTGAAATGAAATATAAAATATAAAAATGAAACATAAAAATAATTTGAAATTAAGATAAAATATTAAAATATAAAAAAGTATTCGGAACAATACATTTTTAGATTTTTTTTCTCACCCCTGCAATGTCGTCGAGATCCAATTGTAGAGGTAGTTTAATATGCACCGGGGGAAAATCTTCGTCAACGTAATCATCAGCCTCGTTGTCTTGGTCGCCATTCTCGTTGTCGTTCTTTGCACCGTTATCAAGTTCCTTGCGAGCTTTCAAATCCTTTGTCTGAGGTATTTCTTTCTTCGCGATCGGCGACTCTGACGTACTTTGTGAACTTTCTTTCGGGTCGATTGCATTCTTTAAAAATACAAACAATATTTCACGTTGAGTAAAAAAGAAAATGAAAATAACAATCGAGGTTTTAAAAAAATTTTTAACAGTGTGTTCGTAAATCATTATTATGCATTTCTCCTCCCAGCCCACACGATCCAAAAAAAGCCCACGATTCCTCAAAACCACCCATAAATCCTGAACTCGGATAAGAACCGTTTCCCCTTGTTGATCTCGTGTCTCGATTCGAATAAGAGAAAATGGCATTAAATCTAGCGAAGATTTCGCCGTCAGTTGAGCCTGAAAAAAGTCATTTTTACCGTAACACCGAGAAAAGTTACGATTCAGCAAATGTTGCATGACCTGAAAGACGGGGAGCGCGCTTAATTAAAACTTTCCTGATCGCTCTCTAATCCCCACGAATATTTGAAAATGTTAAACTCGTTAAACTGCAACGACGAATGACGAATTGTTCGCTTTCGTAGGCAGAAAAAAGAAATATATAGTGTCCCGTTCCGTCGTCGTAGGCGCGATCATTCATTCCGCGGGCGTCACGCTTCGCCGGATCACGAGCGATCGCGATTAATTGGATCTTCAATTTCCATTGTTCATCCCCGGCCTTTGTATAATTAACGAACGCGAGTTTTACTTTCACCGCTTTGTAAATACGCTTTATGTACCTCGGGATCGGTCGAGGCTCGCTTTACAATGAGACGATTCGAAAGTCGAGACGATACGTCGCGAGGAAATCGCAGTTCGATGCTTTGAAAAAGAAAACATTTCGGAAAACCAGGAAAGGTTTGACTTGCAATAATTTTTATTGTCGTAAAAAAAACTTAAAATATTTTTTATTTATGCATTTGATGGAATTTGGTATTACATTTGGTACGTTCACAATGAACGAACAATTTTAAACCACTTCAAAACACTGCTACCAATTTGCAAAACTAAGAAGGATAAACGAGCTAAATCATGGAACAAATAAAATTTATGAATGCATATGCAAAAATGTGATGTAATGTGACAGCTATCCCCCCCCCCCTCCGATCATGTGACGTATTGTATGCACGACCTCATATATTTTCCAAGAGTGAATATATCAACATTCTACAACAATTACTTCTTTTCAATCAAATCCATCTCGAGTTTTTCCCCGACACGTCGATACTTTCAGAAAATGATTTTCTAACGAGCGCAACCTTGTCCTAGAAACGCAAAAAAAAAAGATATGTGCTGGACGCGCTCCGATTGACGCGAGAAAACAAAGGCTCTTGCCGAAAATTGGCCTCGCGTTTTCATTTCGCGATTTCGATGGAGATAAGAAAACTGAAACGTCGCGTAGGTTTTGCTCATTGTCGCGGGTAAAAGGCTTTTACTACGCATTTCCTTGGCTAATTTTCCTGAAACGCGGGTATTATAACCTGGTTTACGTAAGCCTTGCGGTTTTCCTTGGGCGCGAGAGTTCTTTAGCGAGGTTTATCAGATTGTTCGCTCTCGAGAGTGTATTGCTTCGTTGCCCGGCTTAAACATTAATCATTAGTTCTTCCCTGTGAACCGGCTTTGAATACAAAGTTGGACGGCTTTGCGTAAGAGAATGAAAAAATTACGAAGCTTACGGCGAATTATCCCGGGGCTCGCTTGTTCGATTAACGGTTGTCGCAATTTATTTCCATTCTATTCCGGCCACGGGGTTTTCAGTTAGGAATTGTTGTTTGTTTTATTATGAGTATTTTTTTTTTTAATGACGATCTCGTGAAAATTAATGACCGGGTAATGAGGTTTAATAGTGATGCAATTAGATTGAAGGTTATGCTTAAAAAACTGAAAATATATTTTTTTTCTCACAAAATTTATTTTTGCCCATTATTATATTTGATAGAAACTTATTGTTCTGAATATATTTTTACGATTTGTTTTTCAAATTTCATAGACTAATTTTACGTTTGATCAGTAAATTATTTATTCATCATTTTTTTTAAATATTAGGCTTTTTAGAATTGTTCGAGACACAAATTCAACACTATAGAATATTATTAAAATGTTATTATGTAATTGGATTATGAAATTAGATTAAAGGCTGTTGTTAAAAAACTGAGAATATCTGTTTTTTCACAAAACTAATTTCTACATTTTTTTCCCATAATTATACTTAATAAAAACTTATTGTTCCGAATTTATTTTTACGGTTCGTATTTCAAATTTAATAGACTAATTTTATGTTTGATTATATAATCATTTTTTCATCATCTTGTTTAAATGTTAGACTTTTTCAGAATTTTTTGAGACATGAATTCAACATTATAGAGCAAATTCTTAAATAACTTTTAAAAATTAAAAATTCTTTTTATAAGTTATAGAATGAATGAACTTTATAAAATATATAATAATATAATAACATCATAATATTATTATATTATATAGATTATGATATATAATAATTATAGTAGATATTAATTTTAACACATATATAATAACAACATTATAATGAATGAATTTTATAAATTATAGAATGAATGTTTAAAAAACTGAAAATATCTTTTTTTTACACAAAATGTATTCCTGCATTTTTTTCTCATTATTATACTTTATAGAAACTTATTGTTCCGAATTTATTTTTACGTTTCGTATTTCAAATTTAATAGACTAATTTTACGTTTGATAAGATAATCATTTTTTCATCATCTTGTTTAAATGTTGGACTTTTTCAGAATTTTTTGAAACATAAATTCAACATTATAAAATAAATTCTTAAAGGGTTACTCTACCATCTTTTCAAGTTTAAAAATCATCAATATTTTCATAGAAAAATTTATTGAAAATGTTCAGTCTTTTTATACATTAAAGAAGAGGTTTAACACTTTCAAAAAATGTTTTTCATTTTTATTTTGTGTGGAAAATCTTGCCGGTTTAGCTGCCTAAAGTTGACCCTGCTGAAAACTGGTTGACATGATTTATAAAAAACTATTCGCACGATCGAGCTTAAATTTTGAGGGAATGTTTTAGACATGTACAGCTATAGCCGGTAGCAGAATTATAAATATTAATTAATATTTGCTATGTTTTTTTAAACAAAATACTTTGAAAAAAAGCGTTCAAAACATTCAAATGTCAGCCATTTTGTTATTTTAGATCGATTTTTTGTATTGAGGTTCCGGCTATAGCGGCAAGGTTTCTCTTTAAGAATATTATAACTTTTTGCTTTCAGGTTCGTGAAAGTGGAGATATCGTGTCAACCAGTTTTCAGCAGGGTCAAGTTTAGGCAGCTAGATCGGCAAGATTTTCCACACAAAATAAAAATAAAAAACATTTTTCGAAAGTGTTAATCTCTTCTTTAATGTATAAAAAGACTGAACATTTTCAATAAATTTTTCTATGAAAAAAATGGATGTTTTCTAAACTTGAAAAGATGGTAGAGTAACTTCTTAAATAACCTTCAAAAATTAAAATGTTTTTTTATTAATTATAAAATGAATGAACTTTATAAATTATGTAAAATATAATAATATAATAATATTATTATATTATATAGATTATAATATATAATAATTATAGTAGGTATTAATTATAACACATATATAATAACAATATTATAATGAATGAATTTCATAAATTATAGAATGAATGTTTCAAACACTGCAAATATTTTTTTTCTCACAAAATTTATTTCTTACATTCTTTTCCATTATTATACTTTATTAAAACTTATTGTTTTGAATTTATTTTTACGCTTTTGTATTTCAAATTTAATTGACTATTTTACGTTTGATTTATAAATCATTTATTCATCATTTCATTTAAATATAAGGCTTTTTCAAAAATTTTCGAGATACCAAATTCAACATTATAGAATAAATGGTTCATTAACTTTTAAAAATTGAAAAATCTTTTCATAAGTTATAGAATGGATGAATTTTATAAATCATATAATAATATAACAATGTAATATAATTATATAGTATCAATTATAATATACATATAATAACAATAATATAATGAATGAATTTAAAAAATTATAGAATGAATGCTTAAGAAACATACCATGAAAAACTTTTTTCTTTACGAAATTTATTTCTGCACTATTTTGCCCATTATTATACTTTATAAAAATTTATTGATCTGAAATTATTTTTACGGTTCGTATTTCAAATTTAATAGACTAATTTTGCGATTGATTAGTAAATCATTTATTCATCATTTTTTAAAAATATTAATCTTTTTCAGAATTGTTCGAGACACAAACTCAACATTATAAAATAAATGTTCAAATAACTTTTGAAAATTTAGAAAAACTTTTCATAAATTGTAGAATGAATGCAGTTTAAAAGTTAGATAATAATATAATATAAATATATTATAATAATTATAGTATTAATTATAAAAATATATATTAACAATAATATATAATGAATGAATTTAGTGAGTTACATAATGAATGGTTAAAAAACTGAAAATATCTTTTTTTTCTCACAAAAATTTATTTCTGCACTTTTTTGTCCCCATTATTATACTTTATAAAAACCTATTATTCTGAATTAATTTTTACGGTTTGTATTTCAAATTTAATAGACTAATTTTACGTTTGATTAGTAAATCATTTATCCATCACTTTTTTTTAATATTAGGCTTTTTCAGAATTTTTTGAGACACAAATTCAACATTATAAAATATTATTAAGATCTTTTTACGTAGGAAACAACGACTCGAACAGTAAAAAAAAATTAGTACCGGATTAGTTCAAACTATCCCAAAAATTTAGCACATTGGAATAAAATTATTTTGAGACAAAAAGTTGTGGAAAAAATTTATGTTGAGAAAAAATGTTTCGAAAACACTTTTATCGCAAAAAATGCAGAATGAGGAAAATTTTCTTTTTAAAAAGTGCTACACAACGTTTTTCAGCAATTTTGACAACTGCCAGAGTTTGACAGTAGATGACAATTTTCATATTTTGACGATGTTGACAATTTTAGTTTTCAGTGTTATACCTTACAATTTGTTGAAAACTGAGAAATCTTTGTGATAATAATTTAAGTTTTCAATGTTCTTTACTTCTTCATTGTTTAAAAATGGAGTGTAACGTTTTGGACTGTTAAACGATTTCAAATTAGTCGATAATTGAGTTTCCTTAATTTGACAACCTCAAAACTTGAATTATGCAGCTGTAAACAAATTATTTGTTTTTATCAAAGTTCATAATTTTAAATAAATTACACTTGTACACAAACTTGCTTTTAACAAAAAACTCGAATAAAAGATTTAATAGTTCCGGTAAGTTGACGGTGTGCCCGACATTTAATAAAAGCTGTTTGACATTTTTTCACGTGTCAAGGTATAAAATAACGCACGAGTACATTGCGCGATCGAGCGACATTCGTTAGTCATTCCGGTCTTGCGGATCGGATTTACTTTCTAAGCTTGTTTTTCACGTACCGGAAAAGGAACCGAATGCTCGCAATAATTATTATTGCTGTCCATAACAGAGAGCCAATTTCACCGGAGAAAAATGAGTTCCGAGTGAAAATAAGCATTTGGAAAAACAAAATGTATGTTTTTTTGTAATGAAACGTAATAAAAAATAAAAAAGTTTTTATTGTTTGCAAAGTACAATTTTTTTTCAAAATATCGTATATTCCTGTACATTCTTTGCATGATATGAAATTTACTTTCTGAATGAACTTGTTTATTTGTAATTCGTTTTG
Source organism: Platygaster orseoliae (assembly GCA_030522825.1). Classification (NCBI taxonomy): domain Eukaryota; kingdom Metazoa; phylum Arthropoda; class Insecta; order Hymenoptera; family Platygastridae; genus Platygaster; species Platygaster orseoliae. Next base: position 15,172 of record JAPYZL010189006.1, read on the forward strand.
TAATTCCTTTTTATTAAAAAAAAAGAATTTATAGTTAGCAAAAGGAAAAAAATCAGGTCGCTCGGTGAACGTTCTGGAATAAGAATTTTCTCGCAACGAAATAACTGTATTGTTAACTGAATCTTTATGCGAGAAACGAGCAATTATAATCAGGTGAGATTTCAAGCGTAGTTAAAGGTACTATTTCGGTACAGAAAAACATGAAATTTGACGTCGAGAAAAATTTTAACTATGAAAAATAGAAGTATGTTTGTACATTTTTGATATTCGTTTAGTTAAAACTTAAAAAAGAACATAGGATTAATAAAAAATTATACTTATCCATATTTTTAATTTAAATTTTTATGTTGGGTAATCCACGTTGAAAAAAGTGTTTCCTTTTTTTCCAAATCGTCGACAAATACGATGTGCCCTTAGAATTTCTTTATTTGAAAACCGTTAGATTTAGGAGATCCAAATCTATGTTGAAGGACATGGAAAGTTACTCACTACACATATAAAATTAGAAAAAAAAAAGTAGCGTCCGATGCCACGTACGGAATATGCATATATTTTGTTGATTTCTTCCCAACAATAAAATATCACGAAAATAGTACATAAATTAATCAAAAAATTTCATCACTGTGATGAAATGTTTCCTCGAAGGAAAAATCATTCAGTCGTAAACTAACGAAAATGAATACTTAAATAAATATTCGTATAAATATTCCAACCATGGAAATTCCGTGCAAATTTCAACGATCACTTTTGCTCTTAGGGCTAATTACAGAAGTTACGCGAATGCTAATTAACTGCTTTTCCCCCGTATTGAAACCTAATGGTCAAATTCCACTTATTCCCTGCATTTTCCGAACTGCGCGTTCGAGCGTTAGCCATAGTTGGGGCTTTCTTTAGAAAACGTACTTCCTCGCAACAACGCGACTGTCAATTAGTCGTGCCATTATGACGGGTAATCACCGTTTTAACTGGCATTAGACAGCGCCTTCGACCTTTTATACCGAAACCAAACAGAAAAAGACGAGACGTGTAATTAGCAAGAAACTTTATTTATTGCAGTCAGGAGTAAAACTCCAAACTATATCGAATTCTATAATAATATTAATTAACTAACTCTATTAATAGCAGTTAAACATTTTTTTTATTTAATGATAATTCGAATACTAAAGGTATTTTTTCCTACAAAGTAGTTGAAAATAGTTATTTGTATATCTAGGTGCTAAAGTATATATTATTTAGTGTTTCCGTCAATTTTTTAGATATGACAAAAAGAAAAAATACGTGTCTGATATTTTTTGATAAACTAACGATATCAGCAATAAAAAGAATAAATGCAAGTTATCAATTGTGATAATTACAATACTTTTTTGTCAGTGTATAAAGAACTTGATAAAATTTAAAGAATCCTTACCTGAACTAAAGCTTCAGGATGAAGGCGTTTGAAGAGCTCGAGGTTTTCGTGATTCCTGTCGGAAATGATTTCAGCATGTTTCTGGATACTGACAACGTGCGCTTGCATAGCGGCTATCGACTCCGGAGTGCAAGATAGCCTCGCCTGCACGTAGGACGACGCCAGGATGAAGCTTCCCAGGATCACTGACATCGTCACGAGCGTGATGCCTGCGATCCTGGCGATTTGAACCGCGCTACTTTTCATCGGCTTCATGTAAGCCTGAAAAACAAAATGATAGTAGTTTAATTATTAATTTTCGAAAGCTGACATGCATTCTATTTTTTCCTGGGTTTTTTTACGAAAATTGGTCATTTTGGAGTAATTTTTTGTGTCGAAAATTGGAATTTCCCAGGTAAATGACGCAACACGCGCAGTGAATTTTTAAAGTGATGGGTTTTTAAAACAATTGTTTTCGCATGAGTTTTCGTTTCGGATCAGTTTTCACGTCATCGGATTACAAGAAAATGTCGTGTAATAGGAACTTTACTTGGAATTATATTGTAATAGTGAGTATCTTTTGAGAAAATTCTGCGAAATTGCTTTTGTGAAACATTGCTTAGGAAATGGAAATTTTTGACGTAAAAAATTGATCCAAAATGGTAAATTTTCGCAAAAATTCGGGAAAAAGATCATTTTAATACTGATTGTATAAGAATTCTGTTGGTCTTGAACATATCACGTGATCTATATAGTTTTGGTTTGAATTTTAAAAGAGAAAGAAAAGTATTTTCACCATCAGTAGAAATTTTATACTTCTTATTTTTTATGATTCATAAAGTTTGTATTTTAGAAGTATATTTTCGAAAATTCTTTTGGAAAATTTTCTTATTCGAAGTTATAGCATTATTCCTGATTCTGAAGAAATTAGGTATATACAGGGTGTCCCAAAGTCCGCGATAAAAAAAAATCCTGAATTCCTTTTTCAATTTCGAGTCGAAAAGTCCTTTACCACTTTTTGCAAAACTC
>JAPYZL010189028.1:0-17215 GCA_030522825.1 Platygaster orseoliae
TTGAAGGGAACTATGTTGAATAATAAAAACGAATTTTGACAAAAAAATGTGTTTTTCTTTGTTAGACCGGGGACTTATCAGCCAACCTGTTATACTAGCGTACAACTCCGGTGAGCGGTCGTGTTAGTTCGCTAACTGACAACACTATATTGAGTTTCTACTCGACTCGAAAGTCAAGAAGAAAACTGACTGTTGAGATGTAGCTCCTTTTATGCCCTTAACTGAGGGTCTGGTGGACACCCTTAACTGGTAGTGGACATTTCATCATAAAATACCACCTCTCTTATGGCGAATTTCTTGGAATAGCATTTAACGCCCATGCAAGTTGCACTCGGTCAACTTTTCTGAGAATAAACTCCCTTATCTCAGTTGACGAATAAAACGCTTGACCATCATTGCATGTGAATTTTTCTCTACTCTTATTTTATTCAGACGAGGAGTGACAGCTATGTTCCAGGAATATTCTCGACTTATCATTTGCACATCCGGTTAAAATGTATCGCCTTATAATTTTTAACATGGAGGAAACTTAAAATATTCATTATGGCAATATTCTGAAATATTGTATTTGAATTTATAAAACGTATGATTTTAGGTGCATTTCTCGACAGGTGTTTATGAGCGTGATTCTTCGCTGCTTTGTTTAATTTTACTTAATATAAATTATTGAAACTTTTAACGTAGAATTACTCCAAATTTTAAAGGTATCTATAAGAACGTTTGAGATGGAATTACTCTAATTTGTACGATACTCTTGAAAACAGAAATATAAAAACAGAGTGATGCGCGTTGCTCTGGCGGCCTTCATGATGCGGAAGTGATAAGGTCCTCGAGGAATTGTTTCTCGAAATTTGGTCGTTTATTTGAATAATAATTGATTCGTTACATTTTTATTAGAAGAGGAACCTCGCTCTTTACATTTCCAATAATCATTAAAAAATAAGTATAATCAGCATGGAAGCAAATTTTCTCACATCAAGGCTTATGTATATCTATTCCACAATTTTCCAACAGTATTACTTTTTCTCCTAGCATATAATATATACAAAGTTCTGACGTAAGCAATTGAATTAAAAATTTCAGCTCAATGGGGTTAAAACTTTAAATGAAAATATAGCTGATAATGCGGGCACAAAAATAGCCTACTATGCTTATTTGGAATGGGAAAAGAATCACGATGAAGAGCAAATTTTGCCTGGACTGGAAAAATTCGATCAAAGACAACGTTTCTGGATATTTGCCGCTAACCTTTGGTAAATTCATAATTCATGTTATATTGTATATTTATGACTAATATTAAGTGAATACATAATACGATTTTCAAAGTGTAGTTAGATTCTGTGATGTCAGACTTACGATTGTGTATTTTGATGTCATAATTTTGCAATTTTTAAACTTCTTTGAAAGCTTCCTAAAAGAAATGATTATATCTGACATTCATTATTTCGAGTATAAATCATTCAATGATTCAGCTTTTTGAGTTTTCTGCAAATTGAGATAAATGTAGAGCACATTTTTCTATATTTGTCTAGCCTGAAAGTATAATAGGGGAGACCGGGGTATTATGAGCCACGGGGAACATGAGCCAGCTCCATATTTTTTCCCTAGCGAATCATGGTAGCTTCCAACAACTGTTATCGACTTGTCTCATGACAAGCTAATATTATAATGATCAGTGAACGTGCGCAACCACATCGTTATTTTGCTTTGACAATAAATAAAAAATTGTTGCTCTTGAAGTATCATTTTTACTTCGTGTAAGGTCTATTATTGTGACAAATCTCTGTTAATCCATGCAAGTAACTATGTTTATAATATTCGTGTGACTTCAAGCTTTTGAAACAAAAAAGAAATTTTGCTTGTAATTTATTTGTGCCCATTTTGTAAAAATAGGGGTTTGTGGAATTGTGAGCCACTTGTGACAGGGGGTTCTGAGCCACTCATTTTTTGACATTTAACGAGCTAACTTCATTAGTTTGATGTTAAACACTTGCAACGCCTGCGATTGGGAAATCTACTTGAAACACACGAGAATGTCCACTAGTTATTGGGCTTGCAAGCATTGCATTTCAGATTGATTTCCATCATTTTTCACTTTTTTTTTTAATTATTCAATAATTTTACTGCCATTCAGAAACATAAATTACCATTTTCTAACAAAAGTTGTAGTTGTTTTTTCATTTTAAAAGTGGCTCACGATTCCCTAAGATTTTTGAAACTTGAGAAAATGCAAATTTTTTACAATCGTCTGAGAATCATCCAATCGAAGATATTCGATTGAACTATTGTGACTAAAAGAAAGGTAATTTGTCATAGTACAACATCCCGCGTTGAAATTTGAAGGAAAACTTGATTTGATGGCAGATTTTCATATTCTACTCAGCTCTTAATAAGACAGTTGTAAATGCTTTAATTCAAGTATAGTAAATTTTGAAAGAAATGTGTAGTAAGAATTACCCGTAGATAGCTGCGTAATATTTACTATTTAGGGCTGGTAATTATGACTATTTGACATTGAGCAAATTGTATTATTTTTATAAAGCTTCAATAGCTAGACCCATACTGTATTTATATTTTCTATATTATACTCATTGCTATACCAACAAGTAAATATTGCTATAGGTTGAGCAAAACTTACTAAAATATATCAATTAATCCTATATTTTAGTAACGTTCATGGACACTCACAAATATAGCAATTCGTGCAGTATGGTTTTCTCAGTGTAGAATCAGGAAGAACATATTTCAAAGAACGTCAGAAAAAATTGACTTCTACTTGTACCCAGTAAAATCATTAGTTCATATGTAATATTTTCTTCCATAGGTGCACTAAATATCGACCTGCAACATTCGAAAATCGCATCCTAACAGATTACCATAGTCCAGCTCAATTCAGGGTGAATGGTCCGTTCTCCAACATACCTGAATTCTCAAAAGATTTTAACTGCGCACTCGGTTCAAATATGAATCCCATCAACAAATGCTCTCTTTGGTAAAAGAATTGGAAAACCACAACAACAACAAAAAATAATCCCTAACATAAAACGCAAATCTTCACAAAATAAGCAAAAATATCATTCCTATGTAAATAAAATATCAAAAACTTTAAGATGATGAATTATATTTTTCACAAAACGTCTCAAAAGAACTTTTAAAATGTTATTAGAAGAGAATAGCAATTGAATGTCGTATTATGTATGCTTTTCAACGATATTACACAAAAAATTTATCCAAAAGTTTAAATACATCGTCGAATTGTTGGATTTTGGGGTCATATTTCTTGTACTTTGCCTTCGAAATGTTCTTGGTGAATGTTTGTAAAACTGGTGGCATTTTGTTTTGTTAGTGAATAAACAAAGAAGAAAAAATTAAATGAGTTCCTGGGTTCTGAGTAGGGTGACGGAAATCCGGGACATGTCTCGGATTTCGACAGTTTTGCCAGAAGTCCCGGATTTGCTCAAAATGTCCCGGATTTTACTAAATCTGAGAATGAAAAGCTGAAAATTTTTTTTGTTTTACTTTTTATTAAAATTCAGTTCATAGATTTAATAGTTCATCCTTGTTTCTTTGCCTGCCTTTTCTATCGCTTAACAAAACATATCTGTTTTTGTCACTTGTAACAAACTACTTTGTTGAGAATTTCGGACAAAGTACAAGTGATAAATTCGTCGCGTTTTTTGCAGCAAACCCAAGCACAACATGTTTTTCAGAAATTCTAAAAATCGTTCAATTTTTCTTTGCGATTGCAGCTCACAATGCAAATTGTGAACGAGTTTTTTCACTCATGAATTCGCAGTGGTCAGATGAGTGAAATCGTTTTGCTGTTGAAAATGTAAAGCACATTTTGATTGTGTCATTCAAATTTTCTAACATGACTTGTCATGACTTTTATAAGTATTTGTTGTACCCAAAGAATGCCAGTCTTTTGAAGAAAATTACCGGCTCAGAAAAATACGATACGAAGTCGGATTGAAAATTGAAAAACTTTATCTGTTAGTATAAAAATTTAAAAACTTTATCTGTTTGTTGAAAAATTTAAAAACTTTATTTGTTTGTTGAAAAATTTAAAAACTTTATCTGTTTGTTGAAAAATTTAAAAACTTAGTCTGTTTGTGTAAAAATTTAAAAACTTTATCTGTCTGTATAAAAATTCGAATAAAAGTATATGTAATATAAAAGTAAACATACAATTTTCATGATCAATAAATGACAAAAATTTTTTAATAAAAGTATGTGTTTTTGAAATGATTGTTTACCTTTGTTTGCAAACAAAAAATTCACAAAAAATAACATGGGCGAGTGACCAGGGGGGTGGGGGACGATTCAAGCGTCCCGGATTCGGGTCCGGGTGCTCTGGTCACCCTAGTTCTGAGGAACAAGAGGCCTAAACTCGAGACTTCAAGTAATTCTAACATTATTCTAATTTAGCGGCCCAAAGCATTACATGTAAATCTTGAAACGTCATTTGCAATCAACTTAAGCGACTTGAGTGGATGAATGGTGAACAGTATGAAAAATCAATGACAGTTAGGGAATAAAAATTGTTGTATTAAAAAAAATTTCTCTGACTTTATACAATTTTGACATTTAATTATGTATTAATACGATTCTAAAAGTAATCACCTATGTTAACAGAATTTTACAAATAGGATCTTCCAATTTTACACCAAAAATTACTTTTAAAAGCCATCATTTACAGTCTTAATCGTGCTAAGTTCTTGAAAATATATCACGAATTTCGTTTCCCAATAATTACCAGTAGACTCTCGGAAATGTCAGCATTGATTAAATTTTTTTGATGAAGTTCATTGACAAAGTCTTTCAATTGCAAAAGTCGCTTGTCCTGTCTTCGAATTTTTTGATGGGCAACTTTTAACTTTTGACGTTGTTTATTGATGACTGTCATTGCTTTTGCGTAGCTTTGTTCAGCAGACTTTGGGGAAGACAAGTGATGTGAACGTACATCGCCAGGGTAACGAGGCGTTCTAATCGGTGCTCTAGGTGTTTCAGCGTATGAAGGTCCATTCGACGTCGTTCCTGCAGGTTGTGACTTTAGAGATTCATCAGCCCTAATTTCTTGGCAGGCAAATTCAGAAAGGTCGGGTACTTCTACGAAAATTTTAAATCACTTAGATTACACATATGAAGATTAAAAGGCAAAAAAGTTTCTTGAAAATGAAAAACTGTTTTCTGACAATATTTTATTTAAAAAATTTGCATGTGAATCTGTTTTAAAAACAGTCTGCAACAACTTTTAATTTTTTTTTTCACTTTTATAAATTTCTATCTTACCCAAGTCATTTTCAATGTTGTTGAAAACAATTTCAACTGCACCATCATTTGCTTCTTCCTCCACAACATTGACATAGATTTCCCTTGGTGTTAAACTGCATGTGGTGTCCAGGGGATCCTCATCATTTTTTGCTGAAATCTCATTATCTACTGCCCAATTGACATGTGCATTGACAGCTATATTTTCTGCTTCCATTTCCAAATTCTCAAGTATTTCGCCCTCCGTTGGGCTGGAATGAACTTCATCTAGGTAGATGATATTTTCTACTTTAACCTCGTTGTTCTGGGTAACTGTCACACTAAAAATGAAAAAATAATATAATCACACGGCGTACAATAAATCAAGAAAATAATAAAAAGGAACGTCAATTTACGAAATTTCGCTTAAAAACAAAGTAGGCACGGCAGTGTTCTTTAATGCAGCTCGTCTGGATACTCCTGGTGCTCGTGCAAAACATTCCATTGTAAAATGGTTGCTACAGAGACGCATTTCATCAGTGACCGAGTCAATGCCACAAGCTACTAACCACGCTTTGCGTCTGCTATCCTTTGGAAATCTGAAATCACAAAAGAACGTTACTCAAGATTTTATTATAAATCCCATTAAAAAGGCATTAGATATAAGTATATATACTGCATATTGTCAAATGAACAGTATAAATTAACTCGAAATAAATGACTAGTAATTTTTATAAATGAATATTTATTTATTCCATTGAAATTTTCATTCAAAAAAATTTACGCCAAATTTCTATTTTTATTTGATTGAATTATGAGTATAAATGCAAAATTTATATGAGAAATAATGTTCAGATGTCTCACACTATTTTCAACGCATCATTGATTCTACAGTTCCTCACATCAACAACCTACAAAAAATATTGAAATGTGAATAAAATTTTTTTTCATTTAAATTTACTACAGATATTTTTTATCGATAAATGTTCATTTACAGCAATAAATGTTATTCAGAATAATCACAACCAACGTTTATTTTAAGTTCATTTAAGTACAAGTTAAAATCGAAATTTTTTTACAAAATAATGTCCCAATATCTCAAAAGGTTTTTTCAACAAATTAAAGATTTTACAGTTTTTCAGATCAATAACTTTGAAATTTTGAACGTTTAAAATCATTCTACACTGAGAAAAAGTGAGCGTAATGGTTACGGTGAAAAAAATTTTTTTTCGAAACAGCTCACTCTTTACTGTAAATAAGCGTTGTGACTACTGTATTAACAGCAAAGAGTAAGCTGTTTCGAAAAAAAAAAATTTTTCACCGTAACCATTACGCTCACTTTTTCTCAGTGTAACAATAAAATAAAATAAAATAACTCATAGACATTTTTGTCAATCAATTATTATTTATTTGAATTCAACTTATATTCAGAAAAATTTCTGCCAATTCTCATTTTAACTTAATTGGATCGAAACCATACATCTAAAATCTATTAAGCAAATATCTCAAACAATTTTTAACAAATCAACAATTTTTTAGTTTTATACATCACAATCCTCTGAAAACTAATTTTAATAAAAAAAAACTTCATTTTCAATATTCAAATAACTTGTGTCTATTTGTATTATTGAATTTGTACCAATGACCTTCAAACTTTTTTTCTTTAACATTTATGTCATTTTTAATTTCGATTTCATTTGATTCCTCATATAGATCAATTTTTTATAATTACATTTTCCAAAGGGTTCGCACCTAAAATATGACAGCGACGATTGACTCTGTAATCGGCAGACAACGCAAGTTCTTGGCCAATGCTTCTTTAATATCGTAGGCTGACCTTCAGTAGCATCGATAGTTTTATCATTGGCAGAACTTTTTTGCCTCTTGTTCCGTTTTGGCGAATTAGACAGACGCATACATTTTCGGAATGTTTCATTCCTGCAGCAAACATGACAATCAAAAAAATGTGAAAGACGAAGCTCCAAAACACAAAATCATTCACATTTCCACAATTTCAATTCATTAATAAAAAAATGTTTGTATATTTTTTTTTAATGAGTAAAATTTTACTTATATACAATTGTCATACACTATTTGTAAATGATAAGTATGAATATAATCATTTCCATTCATAAAATTATATTTATAACTAAAATGAAAAAAGTATTTCTCAATGTTTTAAGTATTATCATTATACTGATATATTATTATATTATGTAAAAATAGTAAATAATGATATATACTTTACGATATACATATTAAATACAGCGACGGACAAAATTTACTCATTGAGTTTTATCGAAGGAGCAATGTTGCTGAGCAGAATTTTTTTTCCAGTTTTTTGGCATTGTTTAAAATCTTCAGGTTGGAAATGCCTACTGCATAAACGCATGTACTGTAGCTGGTAATAAGTTGCTACATCGAAAGGTAACCCAAAAAAATTAAGCCAACTTTCAATTTCTCCGTCATCTTTGGGAAACCTATGACAAAAAGTGTTAAGCATCTGTTTATGTTATATTTTTATATAATCTTGTTTTTTTAACTGACAAAAAATCTTGTTTTGTAAATCGATAAAACACTATTAAAAAACATCAACGAAATGGTCATGTAAAAAATATTTCATTTTAACAAAATTGCTGTATGGTATCACAAAAAAATTTTATATTATCCTTAAATTACACTCAAAATCCTTACTGAAAATTTCAACTCTGAAAGATTTCAAAAATTTTATTAGGGCCTTTTACAAACTTTGAAAATCTTATATGTCACTCTTATAAGATTTCAAAAAACTTAGAAGAAATTCTGGAGTCTTCTGGGTTTATTGAAAACCCACAAGCGCAAATTATAAAATTTTCGATAACTTATGAAGCTTACTCTTGAGAGTCTTGAGGTTTCAGAGGACTTGGAAGAATTTAAAATATTGCCTTTTAAGAATTTAATAAATTTCAAATAATATCTCGCAAATATTATAAAATTGTTTGGAATCTTATAAGATCCACAATAACAAGGAAAACTGCGTAAAATTTAAATTTTACTTCATTTTAAAGTGACGTAAAAGTTATACATATATACCAACAATTTTTTACAATATAAAAACAGATACACTTTAAGAGAATAAAAAAACGCAGTCTTTCAGCAGTTTTTGAGTTTTTTTAAATATGAGCATTGTTTGTGTTTTGCAAAATGTTTTGATACATGTACCTAAAGTTTTCAATGTTTAAAATCAAACGAAACGAAAAAAAATATTAATTTTCTGATTTCTCGTCATGGAGAGGATTCTGTTGAGTATTTTTTTTTTTTTTGGTCCTAACTCATATATTTTTTTTTTTTTTTTCATTTAATTTAAACCTTTGGAACTTCAAGTACATTGAAATTCTCAAATCTCGAAAAACTAAAAAATGTTTTTAATTGTTTATCTTCTATTGTATGATAAATTTTAATTAATTTTAATTAAAAATAGCCACTCTATTTTTCATAAAAAAAATAAATGTTCGTGAGCTCTGACATGTTTAAAAATTTTATCAGTCTACTGTACATATCAAACTCGTTACTCTTAGATAAGTTCTGAGAATTCTAAGAATAACTTAAATGATAAATAAATTTCAAATTTTTAAGTATTTTTAGCGTTTTTTTTGGTATATTTTGTGTGTTAAAAACATTTGGCAATTACTATGAAACCTATACATGAATCATACTTAAACTAAACTAAAAAAATCGAAACTTATGTCGTTGAAGTATACCAAAAGCTTTCCGAAATCATATGCAAAAATACAAAGTTTCTTTGATGACTATCGAAATTTTCCCAACTGTTGAGCTTTTTCAAAATTCTTCAGTTTTCTTAAAATGCCAGGCAACCATTTTTTTCCTGAATTTCAAAGATTTTTTCGCAAAAACTGTAAACTTTTTCAGTATGTTTTATAACGACCATTTTTTGGATTTTTCATCATTTTTATATAGAGCGACCTTAAAAAATTTTCGAATGCACTTTTTCAAGAGAATGACATAATTCAAAATTCAATTTTCGACGTTAACAATAATTATTGGGGGACAAAAAGCATTACTTGCCCCCCAAAGAAAATTTTTTGGGGGAAATTGATCCCCTGCCCCCCTGTTCCGGCGCCACTGGTTTGTACAAAAATAAACATTAAATACTTAACCTGTGATATGATACGGGCTCGACACTTTTTACTACTCCACAAACAAAACAATAATACTTTCTGGAGTTCTCTGCTGCCATATTAATTTACAATGCGCAGCTCTAAATTTCTAAATTTTCAATGATAAACAAAACAAACGCACTTTTTTTTATTATTGTTTTCATCAGTTTTGATCGATACAAATCGATACCACAATTCCTATCGCGAATATTCGATATTGTTGTGACTATCGACAACTATCAAAAGTCGTTGTCAAATTGTCAGTTTAGGATTTGTCAATGTTGTCAAAATATTAATCGAAATCAGTCAAAAATTTAGAATTTGTCTAGTTTACCAACATTGCTCGATTGTATCAGCAATTTGCACCAATTTAAAAACCAAAAATCCTGAGGAATCTACTTCTATCTACAATATAGCTCTCGAAATCTTTCTCCAGAAGAACGAGAAGAACCATTGCTATAAGAAAACGTAAACGGGCAAGGTAAAAAACGAAAATAGTAAATCTGTGATAATGCGCAGCGCGCTAGGAAACATTTCAAAAGCGGCGTCGTCGATCCTGATACCGAGACAATAAAATTCACGCGGGGCCAGTTTCTGGAAACGATATCAGAAATGACTTTTTACACGTTTACTTCGGAATATCCATGGAAAGTTTTCGGGAAAAATTCAAACGAGATTCGAATAACGAAAAATCCAGTGGAGAATTTCATCGAGGGCGTGAGGAAAGCGGAAATGGCCAGTGCGCAGAAAATCGAAATGGGGTCGATGAAGAAGTGCAGGTAATTGCTGAGAAAAATTTTGTAATCTACAGTGGCGTAGGCAAAACAATTTTTTGGAAGGTTTTTCTGAAAGAATCTGTCTTGATATTATTTTCTTGAAAATCTATTAAAGTATTAAAAATTATGGAACACTTTGATTCCTAGAACATCGAATTTATTTATAATATTATAATATCGGAAAATACTTCAAGTTGTGTATATAATGAGAAAATATGAAAAAATACTGAAAGTATTAGACAAAGAGTAAATTTTAATTTCAGTGACTTGAAAATCACAAAAATCGAGTACAATTATATTCAATATGTATATGAAAAATGTTACTGCCAAAACCAGATCGTCAAAGATTAAAAATAATGAAATCCTGGAAATATTATTTTTTTTTCAAGAACTACGTGAATTTTTGTATTTAGTTAAATATTAGTAATTTTGTACAATTAAATCTTTTAATTACCTAACCTATAGCATCGAATTTCAGAATGCTATGTAACACCGTGCAACACAAAATTTGAGCTGGGAAAATGATAGCAAAAATGGAATCTAGACCACATTTTAAAATATACGTGTCTCGGTTTTTTTTTTTTTATTAGCTCTCATAAATGAGTTGTTCAACGAATATTTCTATTTTTTTTCTCTTTTCAGCACATTGCATGAGTTAGGCTATCTCTCTCGTACCTTAAATGTTAAATGAACAATTTTATTGAACTAATTTAGCGGTACCCTGAGACACGTGTATCATCAAATGCAGTTTTGATTCTCTTTTTGCTAATTTCATGCCAGCTTATTTTAGTGACTTGAATTTCGTTGCACAGTGTAATAATTCGTAATATTAAAAAACCCTCCAAGTTGTCTAAATAATAAAAAAAATGTGAAAAATACTCAACCTGGCAAAGTCGACCAAACACCCCTGCACTCTTCAGAACCCGTAACTTATAAGACTTTTTACGGGTGTTTTGTGCAAAAAAAAAGCATATTTGAGCTTTCAAGCAAAATCAATAATAGAATAAATGATATTCTTTGAGGAAAATTACAATTTAGGGTATTTTTTCAATTTTTTATAATCCAAACTTGCCTAACACTCTAAAAAACTATTTATAAATGAATGTATAACGTCAAATATTTGAGGTTATTCTTTTCGACTGTGCGCCTTCGACAACTTCACCAGGGGTGAATTTATATCTTTAGTATATTATTTATTCCCTGTGAATTTTGATAAGTTTGCTGTTTGAACAGTACAATAAAATCAAAAAGATGAAATTTAAACATTTCAGGAATTCAAAACATTTCGAAGATTTTGGGTTTTTGAAAATTTTATTCTTTCAAAAATTGTTCAAAATTTCAAATCTTCAATACTTGCTTACATTTTTAATGTATTTTAGATTTCAAATTGAAGATATCCGAAACGATAAAAAATTATTGAATTTGCAACAATTTTTCAAATTATTCTGTAATGTTGAAATTATAATGAAATTTTCAATTTTTTCGAAATTCAAGTTTTGAAAAATTGAAAACTGTATGAGGATTTCCGAAGTATCATAATTTTCAAAATTCTTCAAGATGTCAAAAATTCTCAACATTTTTTTTCTGGAGTTTTAAGATTTTGGAAATCTAAAAAATGAAGTTTGAAAACTTCTTAAAACTCCATTATTTTCGAAATTTCTGAAGTTTTAATTTGGATATTTCCAATTGAAATTTGAATTCAAAATTTTAAAAATCAAAATGTACAGTTGATTATCAATAAAATTGTCAATAAAAAAAATTCAAAATTCACCAAAAACCCAAAATTTGAAAGTTTTAAAATCCACGGTTTTAGAAATTTTTTGTTTTTCGAAAATTTCATTCTTCCAGGAATTGTTTAGAATTTTAAAATCTTTAACAATTGCTGACATTTTGAACGTATTTTAGATTTAAAATTGAAGATATCCAAAGAGATAAAAATTATTAAATTTGCAATGATTTTTCAAATTATTCCGTAATGTTGAAATTTTCGTAAAATTTTCAATTTTTACGAAATTCAAGTTTTGAAAAATGAAAAACTGTATGAAGATTTCCGAAGCATCATAATTTTCAAAATTCTTCAAGATGTCAAAAATTCTCAACATTTTTTTTCTGGAGTTTTAAGATTTTAGAAATCTAAAAATTGAAGTTTTAAAACTTCTTAAAACTCCATTATTTTATGTGCCTGAAGTTCCAAACGTTTATAAAATAAACAAACACAAAAAAAATTGATTTTTCAATTCTACTCACGATTAAAATTAAAAATAATAAGAAATTTTTTATGATATTTGTTGAATACCAATAACTATTACTTATTTCAATTACTAAAAACTATAAAACAGTTTTTTTTAATATTTCGTTTATTATTAAACGTTTGAAACTTTGGAGAAATATTATTTTTTAAATTTCCAAAGTTTTAATTTTGATATTTTCAATTGAAATTTGAATTCAAAATTTTAAAAATCAAAATTTACAGTTGATTATCAATAAAATTGCCAATGAAAAAATTGAAAATTTAGCAAAAACTCGAAATTTAAAAGTTTTTAAATCCACAATTTCAAAAGTTTTTTGTTTTCCGAAAATATTATTCTTTCAGAAATTGTTTAAAATTTTTTAATCTTTAATAATTGCTGACATTTTTAATGTATTTTAAATTTCAAATTGAAGATATCTGAAAAGATAGAAAAGTATTGAATTTGCATCAATTTTTCAAAATATTCTGTAATATTGAAATTATGATGAAATTTACAAAATTTTTTCAAAATTCAAGTTTTGAAAAAATAAAAACTGTATGAGGATTTCCGAAGTATGATAATTTTAAAAATTCTTCAAGATGTCAAAAATTCTCAATATTTTCGTTTCTGGAGTCTTAAGATTTTAGAAATTAAAAAATCAAAGTTTTAAAACTTCTTGTAATTCTATTATTTTTAAAATTTCCCAAGTTGTTAATTTTGATATTTCCAATTGAAATTTGAATTCAAAACTTTAAAAATCAAAATTCACAGTTGATTATCAATAAAATTGTCAAAAAAAATTTTGAAAATTCAGCAAAAACTCAAAATTTGAAAGTTTTAAAATCCACAATTTAAAAAGTTTTTTGTTTTTCGAAAATATTATCCACTCAAAAATTGTTAAAAATTTTAAAATCTTTCATAACTGCTGACATTTTTAATATATTTTAGATTTCAAATTTAAGATATTAAAAAGATAAAAAATTATTGTATTTGCAACAATTTTTCAAATTATTCTGTAATGTTGAAATTATCATAAAATTTTCAATTTTTTCGAAATTAAAGTTTTGAAAAATTGAAAATTGTATGAGGATTTCCGAAGTATCATAATTTTCAAAATGTCAAAAATTCTCAACATTTTCGTTTCTGGAGTCTTAAGATTTTAGAAATCTAAAAATTGAAGTCTCAAAACTTATTCAAATTCCATTATTTTAAAAATTCCTGAAGTTTTTATTTCGGTATTTCAAATTCAAATTTGAATTTCAAAATTTGCAGTTGATTATTGAAACAATTGTCAATAAAAAAAGATTGAAAATTCATCAAAAACTCGAAATTTCAAAGTTTTTAAGTCACAATTTGAAGAGTTTTTTTGTTTTTTGAAAATTTTACCCTTTCAGAAAAGGTTTAAAATTTTTTAATCTTTAATAATTGTTGACATTTTTAGAGTATTTTAGATTTCAAATTGAAGATATCAGAAAAGATAAAAAATTATTAAATTTGTAACAATTTTTCAAATTATTACATAATGTTAAAATTTTCGTAAAATTTTCAATTTTTACTAAATTCAAGTTTTAAAAAATTAAAAACTGTATGAGGATTTTCAAAGTATCATAATGTTTAAAATTCTTCAAAGTGTCAAAAATTCTCAACATTTTTATTTCTGGAGTTTTAAGATTTTAGAAATCTAAAAATTAAAGTTTTAAAACTTCTTGAAATTCTATCATTTTTTAAATTTCCCAAGTTTTAATTTTCATATTTCTAATTGAAATTTGAATTCATTGATTATCAATAAAATTGTGAATAAAAAAAATTGGAAATTCATGAAAAACTCAAAATTTGATAGTTTTAAAATCCAAAATTTCGAAAGTTTACTGTTTTTTGAAAATTTTATCATTTAACAAATTTCTAAAGTTTTTATTCTGAACATTAAAAAATATTTTTCAACCATACGAAATTCTCCAGATTACCACATTTTTTTACATTTTCGAATTTCTTAAAATCTCAAAAATGAATGAAGATTATAAATAAGATTCATTAACAATGCGGCTAGTGGTATTTTGTAAAATACATATTTCTGATATTCTTTCTTTATTATGTCTAATTGCAAGCGAATTCTCTATTAAATTTTTTTTGCACAAAACACCCATAAAGGATACCGTAAGTTACGAGCTCACTTACGAATTCTGAAGAGCGCCAGGGAAACTCGATATTCATAAAGAAATTTTAACTTTCTTTTTGGCGTGGGGAACTCAATACTCCCTGTTTCTATTTCTAAAACATAATCTCATCTACTTTACATCACACCACCAATCCACTACCAACAATTCGATAAATCAAAAATTAATCTTCTCTTATCCATTTACAGCAAAGAAGCTGAATCTCTGAAATTCACAAACCCTCCATCAAAAGCCTCAACAAACGCCATCCTCAAGGCCATCGAGCAACGCGACCTAAAGTACCTCAAAACCTCGATATCTCCAGAAAACGTAAACTCAACTGACGATTTTGGCTGGACCCCCCTCATGCTGGCCGCCTACCATGGCTACATGGAGATCGTACAGTTCCTTCTTAAGTCTGGAGCGAACAAAAAAATACGTGAAAAATCTGGTTGGACTGCCGCCCAATTAGCCCTAAAAAAAAATTACCATGACGTGGTCGCCCTGTTGCGAAAAAACGACCCCTCAGAAAAAAATGCCCCAAAAGCCGAAGAACCTAAGAACCAAGTTGAAAATAAGGAGGAACCAGAAATTTATTGTGAAACTTGTCGGGGAAAATTCGTGGATACCGAGGAAGAGAAGCACCAGAACTCGATACTGCACATTTTTGGTACGAGGCCAAAAATGATGTCATTTTTTGGACTTTCGAGAAACAACAAGGGATACCAGATGTTGCTGAGCTCAGGTTGGGACGAGGAGGGGGGTTTGGGCCCAAAGGGGAAGGGCCTGAAGTACCCGGTGAAGACGGTGCTAAAGACGGATAGGAAGGGTTTGGGCCAGGGAAAGGGAGAGGCCAGGGTGACGCATTTTAAAGCCGGGGATGTGGCAGCTGTGAAAAGTGTGAGGGCGACGAAGCCCCAGAAGGTGCCGACGAAGAAGGACAGGGAAAAATTGCTGGCTCGGGAAAACCGAAAAGAGAGGGCGCTGCGACAGGCATTGTCATGAGCTGGGAAAAGAGGGATAGGCGACGCTGTTTTTGTAGACTTTGTACGTTGTTTTTAGTGTGGAAAAGTTTTTTATTTCGTTCCATGAAGTATGATGTAGATATTAAATTTATTGTTGACATTGGAGGAGTAAAGTGGTGTTTTAAGGAAGTAGACTACAGTAAAATTTTCAAAAAAGTCATTTTTTTTATTGGCTAAAAAAATTCTTCGAACCTTCTAGAATAAGGGACAAAAGATCTTATACCTACTGAAAGTCATTTTCTTTAAAATTTCGAGCTATGACTCGAGCGCCTTGAAATGCTCTGAAACGCGGTCTCGTGATAATTTGCAAGAACATTATTTAAAAGAGAACGGTCCATTTTATCAGGCAGGGATGGCACATTGAATGTAAGAAGATGACATCAATTTTTTTACTGACAAAAATTGACAAAGTCATTACAAAATAATCTCTCAATGATAAGTGTCGAAAAATCACAGTTATGACCATCGAAAGTACATCTATCTTATTGCCAATGATTGTACGCGTTTTTCTCTAAACGATATTTTTCAAAACGGTATACATGATATCTCAAGATCTAATTGACGAATCGACTTGAAATTTGACACACTTAATAAACGAGTACCTCTGACGTCACGTAGGGTTTCGCCAATATCTTGTTTTGTTCGATAATTATTAACAATAATAACAAGATATTCGTGCCAAAAAAATGTATATAAAATTCCGGAATTTTTTCTCGTTGCCAAAAAATGCTAGAGAGAAAAAGCTACGTGACGCGATAGCCAATACAATATAGATTATGAGCATATTTTGTTTTTTCGTTTCGGACGACTGGTTTCCGCAAAATCATGTACACCATCTAATGATGCGTGAAAATCATAGGGATGCGCGAAGCAGCATATATCGAAAAGTTCGTTTTTCTTTTCAACAAAAAATTTTTCAAAACTTTTTTGATATGTACGTAAGATAATAAAATAAAAAATTCTGGTGTACCATTATTTTTTATTTAGCAATAAATTCATGAAAATGACCATCAAACAATGCCCATCACTAGTCTACGCCCTTAAATTTGCATTTTTCTTTGAAATTTTGTTTAAAGTATTCTTTACTCTTGAATTTTTATCCAATTTTTGTGACTTTCAAATGTACAATGAAATAAAATTTTTTTCGTTATTGTTGCAATTTTTGGTTAACGGTTTTAATTTGCATTTATGAGTTCCTTAATTTCAGATGAACGACGAAATAATTCAACATTTGCAGCAAGTTGAAGGAAAAGCTGGAGAAATTTTGACTAGTCGACAAGAAATAATTGCATTGGACAAGAGGAGAAACGATGATCGAGTTGGTATGCGAGAGTTGCAAAAGCAAAAAGGAGACAAAACTTGGATCACTGTTGGCCCAGTTTTTATAAAAATGACTTCGAAAAATGCTGAGGAGTTGTTAAAAAAAGGTGATTGTCTACATTGTTTTGTTTTTTTTAATGACCACAGTCTTATAAATTTCATTATGTAATTTTCTTCGGTATATGATCACCCGGAGCCAAATCAGACTTCTTTAATTCTTCTTTGCTTCTTTTCAAATATTTTTATTCCTCTGATATTACAAAATTTCTTCTAGCTTTCGGCCTATCATTATTTCAGGCCCTC
>JAPYZL010189030.1:0-30878 GCA_030522825.1 Platygaster orseoliae
TTCCTTTTTATTTCTCTTGCACTTTTTGTGAGCTATCAATAAAGTTACAATAACAAAAATGTCGAATTTCCATTTGTTTTCCTTCACAGAGCCTTCATTAAGTAATCACAGCGATTTCTGTTGATATTTGTGCGATCTTTTGTCGGTTTTTGAGAGTGGCCGTCATTACCGCACCATTTTTCTAAAAGACGAAAATCAACTTTTTTCAAAGATTCTAATTTTTTTTAGTTTGAATGAAACTTTTTAAATCTGCCGATATACTTTGTTAGCATTTGAGTTACATTTGTTATCTTAACTTTTGTTTGATCAAAAATGTCAATTTTTGGATGTGTTTTGATGCTGAATGAAAATTATGCCGTCATTATCCTACTTACCTCTATATTATGTTAATATTCATACCTATCTTTCAGCGATTATTCTATGGGCTCGTTATTATAAAAAATTAGAAAAAATTCGAATATTCACGTTATGAAAGAAAATGACGATTGGATTATTTTTCTGTTACTGTGATGGACCAACAAATCATAGAAAATGTTAGATTTATCACTCTAAACAACTACATGAATAGAAAACTCACCGTCTTTCGCTTGAACACGTTGCGAGATCAAGGCTTTTAGAGGCACAGTTTTTATTGAAAATTTATTTCTACATCTTTGGAGACTTAATAACCGACATGAATGCACTTTCAAGTTTTTCAGTTAAGAAAAAATCCAAGCTCCCTATTTTCACAGCAAAATGGTACAATATATGATATCTTTATTAATACAAATATACATAATTGAAAATAATGTATATAATTCAAAAAATAAAATTATATATATGATTCATAATATTTTTAAAATATATATAAATAAAAAAAGGTATACATAAATAATATAGATACTGAATATATTATAAAAGAATATGACTGAATAACAATGATGATAAAAACATTAATTTTTCTGAAGCCAGGATCGCTGTTATTCTTGAATTCATGATATTAGAAATATAAAATTTCGTTTAAATTTGAACCTACTAATAATCTTTTTTAATGTGCTCTGTGTCTCGGTAAATACTTTTTTGATAATTTTTACATATTTTCATTTTTTATTTATTATCGTTTTGATCGATCACTACATTGTTATAATCGTTGTTCATAATTACGCGAATTATTTTAGTATAATCTGTTTTTCATAGATTTTGACGTTCTTTATTCAAATTATTTTTAAATACATTGTTAAAAAATTTTTTCTCTAATTTATGAAAAACTGTATAACGCCCTTTCCACATACCCTGTTCTAATAATGCATGTAAAGTATACAAAATATATATACGCTTATATAACTTAAATGTACGGGTGTCTTAAATTTAATACATCATGTGTGTTTTAAACTGTATTTGAAATCAATGATATGTACGTGAAATCTGTGACATCAATTTAACTCATAATTGTGAATTGAATTTCATACATTGTACATTGATGTATTAGAATCATACAAAAATATTTGAATTAAATTTGTTTTTATATGTATTTCGTGCATGTAACTGAGAGACTGAATTTTTTTTTAGATACTGGGTACATGAAATCTAAGGCAAATTTTTAATGATTTGTGTCAAAAAGGTATAAAAATCAAGTAGGTGTCCCAAGATAATACACATTTAATGGATGTGTTTCATTCATGTCAAAGTGTCTAAAAATATCTAAATATGTCTAAAAAGTGTCTAAAACTGTCTGAGTATTGTTTAAGAATCTCTAATCAAAGTCTACAAATGTCTAAGTAGTATCTAAAAATGTATAAATAGTGTCTAAAATGTCTAAAGTTGTCAAAAAAGTGTCTAGAAATATCTAAAGTATGTCTAAAATTGTCCGAAGGTCTAAATAATGTCTGAAGTGTTCAAAATTGTGTGTAGTATCTAAAAGTGTGTCTAGTAAGTGTCTAAAATGTCCAAAAATTGTTTTTTGCACTTGGGTCATTGTGACATATTTCTGCACTTGGGTCATATGAAGAAAATTTTTTCACTTGGTTCAAATTGTGATATTTTCACTTGGGTTAAGTTAATTTAATAGATGTATTCATGTTTCAAATATCTAGTTTATAAAATTTTAGCTACATTTTAATACATAAATTATGGAAAGTGCATTACACTCTAGTAGGTGTCTCTAAATTATAAATTTTTCCAACATGTTTACCTAACGTACGTTTAAAATAGCTGGTTTATGAAATATCAAGTACGTTTGAATATATTTTGAATAGAAAGTATACAAAATTTAATAAAATTTCCAACAGTGTATTAAACAGTAGTTTATTCCACCCCAATTTCGAAAAGGGTCTGACCCTCCAAACCCCCCTCCGTCGACGCACCTGGACTGTTCCATTGATTTTTCGGCCTTCATTCTTCCCTTTCAACCACTGGTTATACAGATTGCTTCCTCATGTCCATGAGGGTGGTGCCACCCCTTCGGCGAAAGGGTCGAAAGCACGAATTCGCCCCTCTAAAACCAGTGCTCTCGCTCAAAATGACGATCGAACGTCGTTGCAAGCCTCGAAATCGCGTTAACAGAGTGCGAAATGTGTTCGGTAACAAAAAAATCGTCGCCAAAATTTTTTCGTTCCCTTCGCAGTTCGTTCCGGTGTAAAATAAGGGAGTTTGTTTTTTCCGTTAACAACAGTGTCATGGATAGTTGCGGCATTTTACCAATTTCGGAGGTAGCACTCCAGGCAATTGTGCTTTCTTTTCTATGAGAGCGACTTTATTTTCTATTTTTCATTCGTTTTTATGGCGTTCAGAAAAAATTCATGGGGAAATTCATGATTTCATGGGAGAATTCGACAGTGGTAATGTGGGAATTCCGTATTCATGATTTGCATCGATGCTGTGTTCAGTAACCTACTTAAGCGAAAGTGTGTCAAGCTTTTGTATTTGCCTTTTGCAAACACAAACACGTTGAGGAAAGCGTGGAAGATGGAATAATTTAAGGGAGAATCGTATTGATGGGGTTTTGTTGTGTTTTATTGGGAGGAGATTTGTTTTCGATGGGTGAAATTACCGTCCGGTCGATGCATTGGAATATCGCGTGCAATATTCGATACTTTTATGCATTGTTGCGCACTCATCTGCGAAATAGATTGGAATTGTTTATTATGAACAATGGGGGTGTGAGTGGAAGAAATTTGCAGGGTTGGATTTTATGTGAGAATTTTGGGAATTTTATTAGCATTGAATGATCGAGAAGTTGAAGTACATTTTTGGGTGTTTTTGAAGGTCATTTGAGCAAATTAAATTTGTGTCTCAATTTTGATGGATTTTTGTATATTTTACTTTAAGTTGATTTATTTGAATTTTCTTTATTTCGGGTCTTATCAGCCTCTCAACAGAATTGGAAAAAAAATTATTTTTCAGTTCATATGTAGAATCCTAAATATGACTGTACGTATGGAATTGCGTATTTATTGATTTTTATTGGGCCAGTTTTTTCATGATTTTATTATGTAACTGTATAGTTTAATTCTATATTGTAAAAATTTCGTTCTGGAATTGGTAGAATTTGAATGTACTAGTAAAAAAAGTAAGAGTTAAGGTGCCTGTGAACCTGATTCTGAATATCTAAGAATTTAAATTTTCTGAATACTTAATGCTTAGATTTTTTATTTCATTTAGCTCTTAGTAATTTTTGTGTTTTTTTAAGACACTTCAAGAAATTAATTTGGTGTAAAATTTTATATTTTACTTTATTCTCCTTTAATTTGTTTCATAATTTGTTTCATTCACTTTAATTTGTTTACTTCCATTTTATTTAGTTTAATTTTACTCAATTTTGGGTCTTATCATCCTCTCTGCAGAATTTTGAAAAAAGTTGGTGTTTAGATAATTCAATCTCTGATTGAAATTATATATAATACATAGTATATAATAATATAGTATAAATTATATATACTATACGTTTAAAATTGCAGATTAATTCATTTTTGAGATAATTTAAAGAAAATTATTTTTACAGTCCCTGGTTTTTTATAACTTCAGTATAAAATTTTATAGTCTGATTCTTCACTGTAAAAATTTCATTTTAGAATTTATAGAATTAGAATTTAACAATAGAGGAAGTAAGAATTTAGACAGCTTTGAACCTAATGATGAAAATTAAATAATTCACAATCTTTAAAGTACATGTGAATTAGATTTTACATTTCATTTAGCCTTCAGTAATTTTCGTTTGTATATTTTTGAATTTTCAAGATTAACAAAATTTTGAAAACTTTTTAAGTATTTTTATGAATTTTTGTCTAAATTTCTAGAATTTCACGCTCCAGAAATCAAAGTTTCTTGAATATTCAATATTTTCGTAAACTTTGACTTTATTTTGTGAGTTAAAATTATTTTTTCAATTCATTATTTTATATTTCCTTAACGAAACGTTTATAATTATTTTATAATAATAAATAGTCGTAGATTAATAATGAAGAAGAATGTATGAAATTTAAAAATTATTTTATATATATGATAGGTATATTTATTAATAACAATTATATATATTATTGAAAAAATGTATATAATTTGTAAAATTCAATTAAATGCTTCATAATATTTGAAAATATATATATAAATAAAGAAGGTATACATAAATAATATAGATACTGAATAAATAATAAGAAAATATGACTGAATAATAATAATAATAATAATAATAATAATAATAATAATAATAATAATAATAATAATAATAATAATTTTTATGAAGTCAGGATCTCTGTTATTCTTGAATTAATGACATAACGAATTCAAAATTTCCTTAAAATGATAATGAATTAGAATTTAATAGTAGAGAAAGTAAGAATTTAGACATCTTTGCACCTCATGATAAACATTAAATAATTCACGATCTTTAAAGTACACATGAATTAGATTTTTCGTTTCATTTAACTTTCAGTAATTTTCATGTCGATATTTTAGAAATTTTGAAGATTCAAAAAATGTTGAAAACTTTTTTGAAAACCACTCATTGAATTTTTTCTTTGGTTGATTCAACGTTGTCACTTGTCAACACAAGTTTGAATAATTCAACTTTCACTTCCTCATGTACTTTCCATATCACATAGAGTGAAAAGTTTTTTAACCTCAATTGTTGTATAAAAAACCAATTTGACTAGCTGAATATTTGATTCATTTAAATAAATCTGTAGCTCAAACAAACATATTTCATTAAACTCTAACAAACTTTATTTCAGTCAACAAAATTTGAGTTTTTAATAACTTCAATTTGTTTATACGAACTAAAAATATTTTACAGTCGAAAAAAACTTGTTTGCCGAAGGATTATTAATTGATAAATTATAAATAATGTGGATTACTGAGAAAAAAACAAGTACTACCTTGTATTAAATTTACAATATTTTTGCGAATTTTATCTCTTATATTTTACCTATTACAATATTGTATCTATAATAATGTACAATAATATTGTACTTTTTGCAATGTATCTAGCAAAAAGTGCAAAATTTTTTTCTCGCTGTATAGTAAGTTTTTTCTAACGAAGGAAAAAAACTAAAACCTTCCATTATTAAAATTACAAAACTGTAAAAATGCTCTTCTTTAGGAAAATCTCAAAGCAATTTTTACAAAAATGCATGCGTTTATTGTATGGCATAGTCGGTAATTGCAGGAAATGGAATTGAGGGTGTCAATCTAGGCTTTCAGAGCACTTAGTGTCCAGGCGCTCAAGAACTAATAGATTTTCAACGCTGCATTGAGTCTGAAAAGTTCTCCTGCTTCGTGGAAAACATCAATCAATTGATATCAAACACAATGATGGAATAATAGAAAGCTTTCTTGATTGAATGTGACGATAATTTTCTCTACTTAATAGTTAATGAATTAAAAAAATCATTTTAATTTTTGTTTTTTCTTCAACCAGAAGAATTTATAATCTTTTCCTACAATTGTTCGTTCTGTTTTTCATTATTTCAAATATTTTTTTTTTATTTTCAGGCATATTGAAGAACTCAAAACCACAGGATCGAAAACCGAATTCTGCATAAAAATGTTTTGGACGATGTTACTTCTTGGATTCAGTTTAATTTTGTTCTTTGCACTGGTTGTTACTTTGACGATTTCGAAAAGGTAAAATACTTACTTAAGCTAGTTACTTATAATATTTACGTTCATTGTTATTCTAGTTTTACATTACAATTACAGCATTGTAGCTTTACATTATTTCATGATTGTCAGATACGATTTTTGTTCGCAATGTGATACAAGAAATTTTTGGAGCGCTCTGCAAGAATGGTGGCACAAAGTATTGTGGGCTTGGGCACCACGAGAAGAAAAGGTAATTTAATTAATATTTCACATTAATCCTTTGATTCATTAATGAAATAATTTTTAATGAATTATAAAAAAATCTCCTTATTTGAATAAAATAACGACAGTTAAAACACTCACAAATATGTCACTGATAAACTTTGATTCTTCGAAATCTGCAATAGTTTTCAATTAGTAACTGAAACTTGTGAAAAAAATTTAATCTTTTATTAATTTGTTTTAATAGATTATGCATATGTTGAAAATTCAATAAAACCATGAAGTTTTGTTCTTGAATCAAGATATTTTTATGATTCTTTTCGTTAGGTTGGACTTGTAAAAGCACAGCATCCAACAGCGCACAGTGTACCAGGCTTATACCGTCAATCCGTAAATTCATCTCAAAACAGCGACAGTGATATTCGTTTAGACTCTCAAGGAGGATTTACGAGGTACTACATATCTCAAACTAGACAAGAATTAAATGATCTATCAGCAAAATATGTGAAATGTGTAGAAAACGAATTTACTGAAGGTTTAATCAGTAATATGAACTGATCTTTGAAATCAAATAACCAAAAACCAGTGACTCAGCATTAATTATTATTCATACTTCGTTATTTTTCCCAATGGAAAAACTATAAAATCTAATAAAAAAATTAATATGGTATTTAAATTACAAAATAAAATCAACATGAAATCATATTAAAAAGTAGGAAACTGATGATATCGATATATATAGTTCAATATGACAAAATTAATAAGTATTCAAATAATAAAATGTAATAAATACGATAAGCAAAATATGTGAAATCTGAAGAAAACGAATTCACTGAAGGACTAATGAGTAATATGAATTGATCCTCCAAGTGAAATAATTGAAAGCCAGTAATTCAGCATTAATAATTCATGCCTTATTATTTTTCTCTAGGGAAAAATTATAAAATCAATACCTATATATTCAAAAAAAAAATTACTATAAGTCACATAGAAAAATGAAATTAATAAGAAATTATAATTAATAATTATAAAATTATGTAATCAATTCATATTACGGGAAAAATAATAAAATCAATTCATATTTGAAAATAAAAAAATCAATATGTATCCGAATAATAAAATGAAATCGATTTGAAATTATTATAAAAAATATGCAAATAATAAAATTAATTCATAATAAAAAAAAAAAAAATTAACATGTATTTTTAAAAAAATCAAAATGTATTTAAGTAAGGAAATGAAATTAATATGAATTGATAATAAAAAATTAGCAAAAATTAACAGGTATCGATTTATAAAAAGAGGAAAATAATAAAATGAATAAATATTTAGAAATAAATTCAATATGTATCCAAGTAATAAAACAAAATCAATAGAAAATTATAGTGAAAAATTCTGAAATGGTAAAATCGATCCATATTAAAGAGAAAACAATACAATTTTTATATGTTTTTTATAAAATCAAAATGTATTAGATTAATAAAATGTGATCAATATGAAATTATAAGAAAAAATTATAAAATAATAAAATCGATTTATATTAATGAGAAAATAGTGGAATAATTTTATACTAAAGCAAATATAATAAAAAAACAGAATTTATATATATTCATGAATGAAAAATTCATGTATATTCAAATAATATAATAAAACCAACATTAAATTTTTGTTTAAAAAAATAATAAAACTGGTTATATATATGAAAAAAAGAATCAATATGAAATAACAGTGAAAAAAAAAGAAATGATAATAAAACTGACTTACATTGAAGGGAACATAATAAAGTATAAAGAAGTATTGCTAGATTTCTGACTTTTGATTATTTGACTCCGAGGATCAGTTGATATCACTGATTCTAATTTATGACAAAGCATATTACAGGAAAATCTACAATATTACTTGATTTTTTCATGTAATACAGTACATTCAGCCATGAATATATTTATTTTTACCATGCAGTATAGTAAAACGTCAAATATCGCAATTATAGGTTCATATATAGTAAAAAATACTGAACATATTACATTTTTACTTTAATAAATAACAGTTCTCAATATGCAATACATGGGAAATTACCTTACATGATCAGAACTTCTACATGTTTTAATAAGTATGAACAACAAACTCTGTATGCTACATATGATGCTTTCTGCTTTCTGCATTAAGCTCTCTGAAAATTACTATAGTGTTTTTTGAAAAAGTGATGTACGCAGCTTGAGCAAAATATTCATATAACTTTATGACCTTCTCCAAGTTTTTTTCTCTCAGTGTAGTTTATTTAGTTTAGTATCACTTAAACTAACATTGCACAATAATTTTCAAGGTTCGAAGCGGTGGACCGTGACCTTCACATGCCCCTCGTGACAGAGAACTCCATACCCCCGCAACCCCTTCGCCCAGCACCGCAACCCCAAACTACCCCTCGCCCTAGACCATCATTACTACACTCCAACAACCTAGACTACATAAAAATGCAAGAAATAGGCACGATTCCATTAACGCCGCCCCCGTTTTTAATGAACGAGTCACAACGTTCCGCACAGCCTCAGGTGTTTGCTTTCCCAACCAACTACTTGCAAGGAACAAACAAGTTGGAGAATCCCCGGATGGACAACTTCGGGACCAGAATTCCTTTCGCGAACAACCAAAGAAATTGTTCGTACACGGACCAGAATAGCTGGAACGCGAATACGGTTAATACCGAAGCTAACCTTGTCAATGGTGGTGTTATCAAAGAGCTCTGTGACAAAAAGTTTTACGACGTGAAAAGTTTGGATCATCGACGTGACCTTGAAAAATCGCCTTTCGGAGATAGAGAAGAAATGAATGATGACAATTCCTGCTCAAAACATATGGCTTATATGAACAGCGTTCGTTCCATCTACAGTGCCCAAAAAACGTCCAACTTGTCGAATGGTTTCAACGCCAAGCACATCAACTTTTCGGAACAAAACGCGAATGTAGTGAATAAGGAGTGTGAGAATGATTCGAGGCGCAGCAGGAACAAACTTCAGGGGATGCAAAAAGTTTCGCAGTACATCCAGAGTTTGCCCGATGGACCAGCTCATGACCAAATATTGCCAAATTGTTTAGAAGGAAATCAGGTGGATTCGACGGATTCTATTTTTAATTCTTTCGATAGTTCGAGTCCCGTTGCGCCCCCTCCCCCCGCGCCCCCGGACCCACCGCCGAACATGAAAAGAAGGAAAACGGATCCTACAACGGGGGAACAGATATTCAGGGCTCTTCGGAGTGTCAATTCCGAGAGTTATATCGATGCTACGGAATTTTATAAGTAAGTGACATTGGAAATATTTATAATTTTACTTGTTTAAAAAAATTTTGATGTTTTTTTCTTGATTGTTTATTTTTTATTCAATGATTATATTCAGTATTTATCATTATTATCAAAATATAATGATATCATATATACAGGGTGTACCAAAATCCCCGTACCAAAAAGAAATCCAAATTTCCTTTTTGAATTTCAAGTCGAAAAGTCCTCTACCACTTTTTACAAAACTCAAAATTGAAAAAGTTATTCAAATTTGAAATTCAAATAATAAACACGCTCTTACAAGGAGTGGGGATAAAAACCACGTACCAAAATTTACTTTAATTTTCTTCATATTTTTATGAGTCTAAAATTCCTTTGGCATTTTTTGCGAAACTCAAAATTAAGAAAGATGTTCGAGTTAGAAATTTCAACCAATCAGATTTCTTAGATTTCAAACTAGAGTTTTGCGAAAAGTGGCAAAAGACTTTTGGACTCAGAAAAATATGAAAAACTTTGGTTAGAGTTTGGTTTGTGGTTTTTATCCCCATTTGTCGAAAAAGCGCATTTATTGTTGAAATTTCAACCTTAAATAACTTTTTTGATTTTAAGTTTTGTAAAAAATGGCAAAGGACTTTTCGACTTGAAATTCAAATAGGAATATTGGATTTCTTTTTGGTACGCAGATTTTGGAACATCCCGTGAAATAATTAAAATTATAATTGAATGAATATAATATATCTACATATCAATTTCATTATTAATATTTCATAATTAATTGTAATAAGAATATAATATTAATATTTCATAAATAATAAAATATTAATAATATTTCATTATTATTATTATAAATAATGTCATTATTAATATTAATATTAACTATAATTTCCATATATTTAGTACTGATTTATGTTCATTTTGTATTTTCTTTTATTATTTATTTACTGTATTAGGTCTTAATTATTTTTTTTATTATATATTTAAAATTATATAGTTATTTGATTTTATATCATGAGTATAATATTTGACAATTATGAATTATTAATTTATCATAGATAGAGTTTGTTATTATTGTGAATAAATAATAATTTCATACTTTTATTTAATTAATTGTGTAATATTCATTATTCAATAATTTATTAATTTTCTTAACTGTATTCATTATTCTTCAATAAATAAAAAGAATATTTTAATTATTTCATCAGAAAGTTTTACATTGTCTATATATTATATAATATTTTGTATGTGTTTCATTCATTTTCAGAAATTTCGTATTGTATAGTATTAATGAAATTTTGTTGTATTTGTGAGATTTTCATTATTCATGAAGATTCTCCATAGATGTTTAGAAATTGTTGCTATAGTATTAATAATTTCAATGATTTCGATTATTTACAACAATTTTTCATTAAACTTTACTTTTCAATGAATCCAGTATATTTTCACTGCACACTATATCTAAAGAATTTTCTGTTATTTTAATGGTTTTCGAGTCACTGAGTTTAAGATTTTTGAAATTCAATTAGTTGTTCATATATTTCATTAAATAAATGTTTGATATGAAAATGAAACATTTTATATCAACATATAATTATAAAATGCATAATTATTACATATAATAATCATGAATTGTTTATATACATATTTTTCTTTATTGACAGTTATTCATTCATTGCATAAGGTATTTATTTATGTTTATTTTATGTTTTGCTTTTTTAATTCTTTATTTATTATATAAAGTACTTATTTTTGCTATTTTTATTATATATCGATAATATTTTTTATTTCATTTTTGTTATTTATTTCATCTTTATTATTCTCTAACTTATAAATAAATAGTTATAACTATATAATCATATAATATTTATGTAATGAATATATAATTTATATTTATATATTTATTTATCTAATTTTTAAAAATATTTCATACATTTATAATACTTAATTATTATATGATATTTTTACGTGCTTCGTTAATTTTCAGATATTCAGTATTTAACAGTATTTATAAAAATTTCTTGTATTTTTAAGATTTTTCACATTTAAAAAGATTCTTTATTGAATATTTGGAAATTGTTGCTATAGTATTGAAAATATGTATAGTGATTTCGATCATTGTAAACAATTTTACATGAAATTATATTTTTCATAGAGATTATGTATTTTTTTACTACACTTTGAATAAAAAAATTTTCCGTGTTCTTTATGGTTTTCAAGTCAGTGAGAATAAGGTTTTTTTTCATATAATTATTTATTTATATATTCATTTAATTACATATTTCAAATGAATATGAAACAATTTATAATAATACATAATTATATAATTCATAAATATTACGTACACTTTTATTATGAATTATATACCTTAATTTTTTTCCAACAACTGAAAATGAATAATTTTTTTCAAATAAATTATTTATTTATCATACGAACTACTTCTTTTTTACTTTTATTATTATATTATGATTTTCTTTTTTATTTTCTTCTTTTTGTCATTTATTCTTCATTATTCTCTGATATATAAATAAATAATTTTTTTTTATATGTGCCCTATATAATATTCACATATATTTCATATACATATTTATATATTACATAATTTTTTTACGTGTTTCATTGATTTTCAGAAATTTTGTATCGTATGGTACTCATAAATTTTTGTTGTATATTTAAGATTTTTTATATTTTCCTAAGTATAAATTAAATCATAAAAATGCATTCTATTTTCGCTTTCAGTTCAGCCTTGTCAAACGACCAAGTTCGATGTTTCTCTATGTCTCCAGTATCGAGGAGTTTAACAATGGACAACACTAACATTGCTTCTCATTTTAACGATGAAGCACATGACAGTTATTATGACAAGTCTGAGTTTGAAAATGATATTATTAAACGTCGATCGGATCTTTACAGTCCGGAATTGAATTTGGAGGCTCAAATAACAGCACAAGAGGTGAGTTTTTAAAAATATTCAATTCAGTATTTTCAGTACTTTAATTCAATATCAATTTTTTTCTTCACAGGTTTACAATAGTTTGCAAGATCCATCCGCTTTTTTTCTGTCAGAGTATAATATGGAACCACATCATTACATGGCTGATCCAAGTTTTACTAGAACTTCTGAGGTACATAATGAATTTTCGGGTTGCGAATTTCACTGTGAAGATTAAACAATTATTTTTCCACAGGACATTTTTAACAGCCTCGAACAAAAAAGAAAGAACATGGAAAGGCTGAGTAGTCAGTACGATTTTACCGATATAAAACGTGGCGAATTCAAGTGAGAAAAATGGAATGATTTCTCAGTGAATTCTTTGAAATGACGATCGATTTTGTTTCCAGGCGACGCAGTTGCCACCAACTATATTCTGCCTTGGAAGAAGTTCAGTTAAAGCGACAACTGTCTCAGGTAAATATTCTAAAAAATGAAATTTTTCAAAATAATGACGTTTTTCGACTTCATTGCAGAGCTTAGAGGAATCGATTTTCTCGAATTACACGAAAAATGACTTCATCGAATCGTTTTCAATGACCCGAAGAGCGTCATTGGGTCTGGATCCGGAATTATCGATTGACGAGGCGAATTTGAAACGCGCTGTGAGCTGTGATAGTGTATGTTCCGATACTAGCGTAGTTCTTGGTGATATTGACGATGCTCTCGTTGTCGGCCACGTTTGCATCGGGGTGGAGTATGAAAGGTGGTGTGGCAGAGGAGCTGATAGCGATGGTGATGTGACTCTCAGTGTTCTGGAAGCCAGGGATTTGGTCTTGCCTGATGGACAACCTGCGAGAAATACTTTTGCAAGGTATTTTGGAATTTTTCTAACTTGTTGAAGATGATGCTATTCAAGAAGAAGCGTACACAAAAAAAACAGTATGGTTGTCATAACCCCATAAATAGTAACAGTTGCCTTAACTTTTTTCCTGGTATGGACAACCTCATTTGTGGTTAGTGCAACAACATAAAAAATTACTGCAATCTTTGTAAAGCTTGTAGTATTTTTTAATGTGGTTGCACTAACTACAAATTAATGAGGTTGTCTACACCATGAAAATAGTTAAGCAAATGTTACTATTAATGAGGTTGTGACAACCATATTGTTTTTTCATTGGATGGGAGTGAAGTTGATTATTTTTTCATGTAAAAATAAAAGGAATGGGAATAATGAACACGAAGGTCAATGAAAATACAAGAAAAGAACATGATAGTATTTTGATTGAATGATAATATATTTTTTAAATGAAGTGATTATTAAGAATACAGAATAAAGGATAATGAAAAAAAGTAAAAATCATCAAAAAAGTAGTTACTAAATGTAAGAGCTAGAAGATAAAAAAAAGGTTGTTTTGTCAGTTCTCAAGTTTTAACAGTATTCAGAATTCCTAACTTCACTTATTCAGAAACGATCATTTTTTTATTTGCTCGTGATGAAAAACGATCATTTATTCTAGTCACCTTACTTTGAAAAAACATTTTTTTTTGTTCATAATTTTTCACCTGCTGAAAGAATAAGAACAATCAGGCACGTAGGCAGAGGGGGGTTTTGGGGGTTCAAAGCCCCACTGAAATTCAACTATGTACAATTAATAATTGTTTCTTGTAAAAATAGAAAAAAGTTATGATGATAATTAATAAAGATACAAATTTGAAAACATGAAGAATGAAAAATATTAATAACAAAATAAATAGAAATTATTGAAAATGTTCATACTGAAATCTAAAGAGCTAATGTAATAAAAATTGAACGATATTCATAATGCTGATTTTACTAACTTAAGAATAAAAATAATCATATTAGTGTCAGAAAAACTTATTATTGAACAAAATTGTAACTATAAATGTTTGGCTAGAATAACTTAGAAAAAATAAACTTGAACAATTACTTCTAGTCAGTGATTAATAAAAGGAAAAAGAAGAGTTGCTAAATGAAATTAAAAAAAAAATCTAAAATTGAACCCTGGAACATCAAATTCTGCAAATATACAGAAAAATTCAAAAAAATGTCAGAAAATTTTTTGAAAATTCTGTGAAAAAATCCTATAAAAAAACTATTTTCTGAAAAATCTAAACGAATGTTTAAGATTCACGAAACTTTGAAATCTGAAACATTAAATACTTAAAAACATAAATAAAAATCTATAGTAATTAGAGATTCTATTTATTCATTATGAATTCTAGAACGTTGAATCCTAAAAATCTATTTAGCAATCTAGAAAAATAGAAGAAATTTATAAAAATCCTGCAAAATTCTTCAATATTTCAGTAATACTTGACCAAAAATGTTATTCATATAATAAATGTATTGATATTGAAAAAATGTGTTGGTTCTAACCACTTGAATTTATGAAACTTTCAATTCCAGAGTATATAATTCTATAAATTTACACAGAAAACCATATATAAATACTAGATAATTTTTGAAATTGTAAGAACACAAAAAAAAAGAAAAATAATATTGAGAATCTACATAAAAAAGGTATTATTTTCTGAAGAATTGAAGTACATAATTATAATGATTGACGTTTTCAATAAAATTATATCAAGTTTTATAGAAAAACTTTTTTAAATCTTGTGACTTCTATTCCTTGAGCATCGAATTCTAGAAAGCAATTTGAAAATATATTTTACAATATTACTTCAAGGTCTATAAATAATATACTGAAAAAATAATTTGACAAATATGAAAATCATTATTGAAAAAAATCTAAATCTCTGTGACTTGAAAATCACAAGAATTGAATTCCATTATATGAAATGAAATGTTCGACTTTGGACTCTAAAAGATGTATAAATTCAAAATCCCAAGGGAAATATAAATTTTTTTCGAAAAACCCCTCTAGAAAATTTTTCCTGCCTACGCCTCTGTGAACGATCATTTTTTTATTATATTTTTTATCTTCGACGGTCTGGTTTTAGTAAAAAGATTTTTCAGTTCTACGAATTTATGAAATTCAAAGGTATATAAATTTCAGAGTCCAGTGTTGAAAATTTTTCATACACGTATTCAACATAATGCAACTCAATTTTCGTGATTTTAAATCACTGAAGTCAGATTTTCGTCTTTTTCTAACACTTCCAGTATTTTTCATATTTCCTCCTTATTTATTGAACTTTAAGGATTTTCTCATATTATGAATTTCTATATACTTCTGCTTTATGAACCGACAAATTCAAAAATTTTTCATTATTTCAATTCGTTTTCAAGAAAACAATATTGAGACAGATTTTTTATCTTCAATATT
Organism: Platygaster orseoliae; assembly: GCA_030522825.1. Classification (NCBI taxonomy): domain Eukaryota; kingdom Metazoa; phylum Arthropoda; class Insecta; order Hymenoptera; family Platygastridae; genus Platygaster; species Platygaster orseoliae. Next base: position 15,791 of record JAPYZL010189030.1, read on the forward strand.
TTTTTTTGCCTACGCCCCTGTATCCAACAGAAATTATCTCAAACTATTATTCAAGAGTAACTTACAATTATATGTATTTCTCCAAGGGAAAAAATATGTAACTAATTACATGAAAACACATAGAAAACTTTTTCAACATTCATAATGCACAATTTTCAGAGTTCGTCTTCTACCACATAGACAGCCATATGTCCAAACAAGAATTTACAAGAATTGCCCATCTCCAAGCTACCAAGAGAAATTTTTGTTCCCACTGGATGGCAGAACAGTTGGTAGGACTCTGTTAGTTGAGGTAAGTGTAAAAATAAAGTCAAGCAACGCTTTTAAAATACTTTTACAAATTATTCAATGAAATTGAATTCGTATTGTCAGTACTCAAAAAGAAAAAAAAAGATTTTTTAATAATAATTGTTTATCAAAATACTAGCAAAAAAATGTTTACTTATTTATTGCCAGAGAACAATCAATTGCAACAATGACGTCCATTGTTTTTCAAGTTATTCCTTTGAACTGAATTAATTCATTCTTGTTGTTTACTGATTCTATAATCCATTGATCAGTTTCTTTCTCCAGAAGAATTTACATAATATCAACGATCAATGCTTATGCAAACAAGCTTCCAATAGACTATAAGTTCAGTAAGCAATATCGACCTTGAAATATTTTCTACAAGGACAAATATTGATAAAATTATAATTCAGGAATAATTTGTTCTATCTTTTTATTTTAGTATTGTTTCAGTAAAAAGTGTCTTTAATAGCAAGTAGAAAAAATATTTCCAATAATTATAGTACAAATTAATTTAATTACATATTAGGTTTTTTTCTCAGTGTTGAATAGAAGTTCATTAATGACCATTGGAATTTTTTCAGGTCTTCTCATTGGAAACGAACCCAGAAACTGAACCAAGCCTTTTAGGAGAAGCTACACTTAGAATGGGACCTACTCCAAGACCTCCAATTACGACATGGCTTCCTCTCATAAGCCCAACTTTACCATTGCCATTGCTTGGAGAACTCATGTTTTCACTGAGCTATTTGCCTACTGCTGAAAGACTCACACTTGTTGTTGTCAAGGCCAGGAATTTGAGGGGAACTACATCAAAACCTGGAGATTTCTATGTCAAGGTCAGAGCAACAAAAAAAATTCTGAACAAAAAACTTTTTGTTGTGTCTACGAGTTGCTCTTGGCGATACACTTGATTTGAATGGACTTTTATGTGATAAACTTTTATCGAAAATAAATTAAGAGTTAAATTTATTCAATGGTTTTTCAGGTCTATCTTCTGCAGCAGGGCAAAAAAATACACAAGAAAAAAACAACTGTGAAAAAAGGCGAGAAAAGTCCGATCTTCAATGAAGCTATTATTTTTAATGTGCCATCGACTGCGATGCAGGTAGGAAAATAAATTGAGAATTGGAAGTTGAAAATACTGAGTAACTTAGTCTTATAATTTAATTTGGGAGAATTCCATTTTTCATTTAGGAGTCAAATTACTGTTCAAGATTTTGTTGATGCCTACAAAATCGGGTAATAAACAAATAGAATAATTCTTTATCATATATTCTACCTTTTAACCATATTCAGTTTTTGTTTCTTATTAAAAATCATAGACTAGCAGTCATATGAATGAAAAAAAATTTTTTTTTGTTCTCTCTGTATCAAATTTTGTGAGTCGATGTGAGTTATAAAAAAATTTTTTTTCCACTTTTTCTTGTCACAATAAACTCAATACATATTTTTGTCAAAATATTTGATCGACGGAATAAATTTGGTATGATAAAAAGAAAAAATTTTTATCTACATAATTGATCGTAAATGATTTTACGACTAGAAAAATACGAAAGTACAATAAATCTCTAAAATTACTCAAAATTGATGGAAATTTGAATTTTAGAGCATCGTGTTTAAAAAACTTTTATAGCAACACACAGAATATTATAAAATCTGGAAAAAAATAGCGAAAAATCTTTTAAATTGTATAAATAATAACAAAATATGAAAGTAAGAAACTGAAAATCCATGTATAAGGTATTTTCTGAAAATAAACTAAAATGATCAAAATTGTTGAAATTTTTAATACTGTAGCATCAAATGAGGGAAACGCTAGTAATCTATAGAGATAACAAAAAATACGAAAAAAATTTTATAAATAACACGTAATACACAAATTCTTAAAATGTATGAAATGCTTTTAATTATATTACAATTTCAATTACTATTTTTGAACAATCTTCAAAAATATTGAAATTTCACAGATCTACATTTGAATTCATTGAAATGCTAAAAATCTTTCGAATGATGAACACACTGTATGAATATGAAAGAAAACAGAAATCTATAAAAATATACTATTTTCTCAAAGATTAATATAAAAATGTAATAGAAATTTATCAAGATACTCAAAAACGACAAAAAATCGCATAAATACAAAAAATTAAAAATACGAGAACACAAGTATTTTTTTTATGTAATTTTTCTAGGACTCTATAAAAATAATGAAAATCCATTGGTTTGTCTATTCCGAAGCATCAAATTCTAAAAATCTTTGAAGTAATCGACAAAAATACGAGAATATCTATAAAAATTTTATGATAACTAAAGTTTATTAATTATTGTTACACGAATTTGCACCAAATTAATTAACTAAATTTTTATTAACTAAAAGTTTTGCTATAATATAAAATAATTATACTGTGAAATCCCTAGAAATTAATCATTTTAGCAAACACTCAAAACATGCCATATCATTTTTTTATCACAATCTCAGCCTATCACTTGCCAAAAAAATGTCTGAAAATTTTTCAAGAAAAATAAACTAAACTCTCTCAGTCATTTTTAAGATCATTTGAAAATGAATGAAATCGCCAAAGTCAGGTAAGGTTAGATTACTATCCCATATGATTTCATTTATTTTCAAATTACAATTCAGGGTAAACAACTTTCAGACAGAAAAATGCCAAGATGGCATTTTAAAAATAATTCATCAACCCTATAATTTGCTGCAATCGATAATTTTTGGATACTTTTTCGCTGAAAAACTCCCTACATAACATACTAGCATTATCTCAACAATGATTTTCACTTTCTAATCAAAAATCCGTTGAAAACGTACACCAAAAAACAAAAGACTACTTGAAAAAAACTTTTTTCTGAAATTTCCGTGAAAGTGAGCCATTACACCTGCGTTCTTTGCTCCGAAAGCATTCCTTTCCTCGTGGGTTAAGTTGATTAATGACTAAGTTTCCTTTTGGTGGCACCTTCAAAGGAACAATTGCTTCCATTTGAAGATGCCAACAAAAGAATCTCATCCATCAATCAATTCAACTGTCACCAACCGAAATTCAAAAAAACAGTAAGCTTTCGCAAACTAACCCGAAAACTACTATTCCGCAGTTAACTCAACTACGATTAACCGTCGTCGAAGTCACCGGGGATCAAAGTTCCAGCACAAAAGTGCACTCAGTGGGACACATAATCGTCGGGGCCTCAACTTCCGGTCGGACCCTCGTGCACTGGAGAAGAATGTTGGCAGCCCTGCGGCGCCCGGTCGCAATGTGGCACCCGCTCCGTAAATAAAACGCAAGAAAATGCCTAACTTCAACTAATACTGGTCTAAATTTCGAATTGCCTTTTCGTACCGAATTGTTGAAACGCTGCTATATATGCCGAACAGTCTCGTTAGTTGCACGTGTTGCTATCGATTTTGTTTGTTAACAAATCCCAAGTCTATTTGTATACAAAAAAAAATATACTTTAAGAGATAATCAAATTTAACGTTGTATAAAGTACGAGCAAACAATGCCTTACGATATCAAAATTGTTGGTTGTCATTTCGCTGTTTTGGTTTTTTCGCGCCATGTCTTCCTCGATCACACAAAATGTTTTTCACTTGATTTCGATGGGGATAGAAGATAGAATTGGAAAGTTTTGGGTTTTTGTTTTATTAACAATGCATGGATGGAGTCACTAAATTTTTTACCGTTGCATTGTATATATTGCATCTGGCAAGTATATACATTACAAAAAAGAAAAAAAAATAAAACTACACGCATAATTGCACGTGAAATATTTATTATTTTGATATGTAATACTTAAGAACCTTAGATTTGGTTATGTTACCGATTTCATGAAATATTGTATGTGTGGTCCTTATATACGACAATAAATGTGTAACTATTCGATAATGGATGAATTTATTCATGTATGATGGAAGAGATTAAATAAATAGCCCATATTATTACAAGTGTCGTGTTGGGAACTTTATTGTTTAAAATGAAAAAAACTGAAGTTTATTTTTCAAAGAAACTTAACTATTCAGACTTTACATCTTTTTCTAAATTTCGATTTTTTTTACTTAGACATGAAAATCAAGCCATAAACTTGTACAGCTACAGTTTTTTAGAGATAATTTATTGCTGAGTCGAAAATGCAAATATTGGTTAACCTATTTGGTTCACTTAAATAAATTCTTGGTTCAAACTCATTTAATTAGACTCTGAAAAACTTTGTTTCGGTCAAAAAAAGTTGTTTTTTCAAACTAAACTGGTTTTTCAATGCATATTTGTTATGAAAAACATTTACATATTTTTCTGGGTTTCAACTTTTTTACTTAGACATGAAAATCAAGCCATAAACTTGTACAGTTACAGTTTCTTAGAGATAATTTGTTGCTGACAATGAGTCGAAAATGCAAATATTAGTTAACCTATTTGGTTCACATAAATAAATTCTTAGTTCATACAAAATCATTTAATTAGACTCTGAAAAATTTTGTTTCTGTACAAAAAATTTGTTATTCTAAACTAAACTGGTTTTTCAGTGCATTTTTGTTATTAAAAATATCCCTCAGAACTTAACTTTCTCTTGATTGGTCTTTTTCTGATTTTTTACCTCTTCAAATCGTGTTCTTAGAGATAATTCTAAATAGGCGTGGAAAAAACGTTCCAAAGACAATAATACAATGCCAATTGCAACGCCACCAGCTACGACTAACAAAAGTGGAACGATATCCACGATTTTCACGGAATTAAATGTATTTGTTTCCTGCAAAAAGTTTAAAAAAATCACGTCAAAATATATTTGCAATTTGTTTGATAAATAAATTAAAGAATGCGAGTGAACTTACAGCGTTTGGCTCCACAGCCCATTCATTTGCAAATAAACGTTGCATTACGCCACTGTCTTGCATCATTAAAATGCTGGAAAAATAATTAATCAATAATTATCACAATAAATGATAGTTTGTTGTTAATAAAGCAAAAATATAATCCATCAACGGATTTTTTTTTTTTTCATTGAGTTTCAATTTGTTAAAATACGAAAATTGACAATCAATTTTTTTTATTGTTTATTTTTTATTTCTTCACATTCTAATGAAAAAAAAACTCTATTTAAAGTTTTTTATAATATTGTGTAGATATATAATTTTTTTTTCAAAATTATAAGGAATAATGTTTTCAAACTTACTGTACTTCATGATTTAATTTTCTGCAGTTTTATTATACAAAAATGTGATTGAGAACACATTTTCTCAAGATATTTTGTTTGTTTGTCGTATTTTTAGTTTAAAATAATCTAATTCAAATTTTACAAATGAGCATGAATAATTCAAAAAAACTCACTTGGTATTGATAATACCACGATATGGACTCCTTTTACTAACAGCCATAGCATTCGTCGTTTGCATTATAACATCCAATGGCTCAAGAGAGCAATTTACCTTCGCCTGTAAAATAGCTACCATGTTGTCCAAGGTCATGAAAGCATGCCTTTGTTTGCCACAAACATTTTTCAAACCTTCATAGTAATTGTTAGGCAATGAAGAAACTTTTTCCAATTTGGTCTCAAACATTTTATGCAATATTGAGTCTGTTGTGTACTGTAAAAAAATTACTGCTTCACACAAATCATTTAGCAAATTTATCTAGTTACTTAAATTGTTAGATAAAATCATTTCTTGACTGCAAGTGAAAAATTGTTTGTTTAAAAAGGCCTGTAATTACCCGAAAAAAATCGTAATCTGCTGAATCACCAACAACACCAAAATTGTAAGTTTCGTCTTCTAAAAAACCTTCCATTGTTGTAAAAGGCATGTAAACAACTTCCACTGCCAAAAAACTGATCAACGCAGCGGAATACGCCGAAAGTAAAATTACTCCAGTTATGTGCACAACGACGTGTATTAACTTTACGGAATCAAATAGTGGATGTTCCATACCTTGATAAGTTCAAAAAATTTTGCAATGTAAGCACTATAAAAATATTTTTAATACACGAAAAATTCGATGAAAAAATTTATTCATAGCATTTTAAAAGAACTTAATTTATAATGTTATATAATGTTAAAATTAGTTTTTATTTCGGGTCTTCAATGATCTTTTGATTTTGATTTTTATTGATTTTTAGAAGAGTTGTTATTTGGATTGACTTTTTTTTTAAATTGATTTTAGTTTTGATTATTTTTTTTATTTTTATTGATCTGTAGAAAAGTTTAATTTATAATGTTACTGATGTTGGAGTCAATTTTGATTCTGATTGATTTTTGATAAGGTTTTTGATTTAGATTGATGTTGATTTTGAAAATTTTTATGTTTTGATCAATTTTCAGAAAAGTTGCATTTACAATGTTACTGATCTTGGAATATTTTTGATTTTGATCGATCTTTACATTTTGATTGATCTTTTCAAGAACTTAATAAATAATAATGTTACTGATCTTAGATTCATTTCTTATTTTTATTGATATTTTGATTAAGTGATCTTTAGAAAATTTTTTATTTGTATTTATTTTGGTTTTCACTGATTTTTTGATTTTGATTGATCAACCGAAATATTTTATTATTAATTTTACTGATCTTGAAATCAGTTTTGATTTTGGTTGATCTTTAGAAAATTTTTGATTTAGATTCATTTTGGTTTCGACTGATTTTTTTTATTTTGATTGATTTTTGAAACAGTTTAATTTATAATGTTACTGATCTTAGAATCATTTTTGATTTCGATCAATCTTTAGATTTTCATTGATTTTTTCGAGAGTTAAATCATAATGTTACTGATCTTGGAATCATTTTTATTTTTATTGATCTTTAGATTTTGATTGATCTTTTGGTTTTCATTTTGATTAAGTGATCTTCAGAAAATTTTTGATTTGGATTTATTTTCGTTTTAAGTGATTTTTTGATTTTGATTAATCAACTGAAAAATAAAATTTATAATTTTACTGATCTTTGAATAAGTTTTGATTTTGATTGATCTTTAGAAGATTTTTGATTTAGATTGATTTTGGTTTTAAGTGATTTTTTTATTTTGATAGATTTTTAAAAAAGTTTAATTTATAATGTTACTGATCTTAGAATCATTTTTGATTTTTATTGATCTCTATATTTTAATTGATCTTTTGGTTTTTATTTCGATTAAGTGATCTTCAAAAAACTTTTTATTTGTATTTATTCTAATTACGAGTATAACTGATTTTTTGATTTTGATTGATCAACCGAAAAATTTAATTAATAATTTTACTGATCTTGAAATCAGCTTTGATTTTGGTTGATCTTTAGAAGATTTTTGATTTAGATTGATTTTGGTTACGACTGATTTTTTATGTTGATTGATTTTTAAAAAAGTTTAATTTATAATATTACTGATCTTGGAATCATTTTTATTTTTATTGATCTTTATTTGGTTTTCATTTTGATTGAGTGATCTTCAGAAAATTTTTTGTTTGTATTTATTTTGGCTTTAACTGATTTTTTGATTTTGACTGATGAACCGAAAAATTTAATTATTGATTTTACTGACCTTGGAATCAGTTTTGATTTTGATTGATCTTTAGAAGATTTTTGAATTGTATTGATTTTGGTTTTGAGTGGTATTTTTTATTTTGATTGATGTTTAGAAAAGTTAAATTTATAATGTTACTGATCTTAGATTCATTTTTGATTTTGATCGATCTTCAGATTTCAATTGATCTTTTGGTTTTTATTTGGATTGAGTGATCTTCCAAAAATTTTTTATTTGTATTTATTTTAATTTCAACAAATTTTTTGATTTCAATTGATCAACCGAAAAATTTAATTATTAATTTCACTGATCTTGAAATCAGTTTTGGTTTGATTGATCTTTAGAAGATTTTTGATTCAGATTGATTTTGGTTTCGACTGATTTTTTTATTTTGATTGATTTTTAAAAAAGTTTAATTTATAATGTTACTGATCTTAGAATTATTTTTCATTCGTATTGATCTTTAGATTTTAATTGATCTTTTCGTTTTCATTTTGATCGAGTGATCTTCAGAATATTTTTAATTTGGATTTATTTTGGTTCTCACTGATTTTTTGATTTTGATTGATTAACCGAAAAATTTAATTAATAATTTTACTGGTCTTGAAATCAGTTTTGGTTTGATTGGCCTTTAGAATATTTTTGATTTATATTGATTTTGATTTCGACTGTTTTTTTTTTATTTTGATTGATTTTGAAAAAAGTTTAATTTATAATATTACTGATTTTGGAATCATTTTTTATTTTGATCGATTTTTAGATTTTGATTGATCTTTTCAAGAGTTTAATTAATAATTCAATTGATCTAAGAATGAATTTCAGTTTTGATAAATCTTTAGTAGATTTTTGATTTGGATGAATTTTCAGTTTTGACTGATTTTTTCATTTTTCTTCACTTTTTGATTGTGATTGATCTTTTCAAGAATTAAATTAATAATGTTCACTGATCGTGGGAAAATACATAAAATTCACCTTGGCTGCAAATGGCCCCATAAACTAGAAAAACGATTTCATATAATCGATTTGCAGTCGATTCACTGCTGTCAGAATCAGCATTTGATTCTTGAAGAAATTTTTGCACGGAATAAATGCATAAACCAGAAAGTAAAATTGTTATAATTATTAAATTCCATATGCCCAAACCAAAAGGTGCTGTATAAGCTTTCCATTTTATTGCTGCGTAATCTGGTTTTTTTATGTACAACCGAGATCTGAAAAAATAATATTTTGCAGCTCGAGTAAGTTCTAAACAATGTAGAAGAAGTTTTTTGAAAATAATTAAAAATTAAAAATTGTTATTTTTATTCGTTTATGTGTTTGATGAATAAATTTTATATTTTCATTTTTCTTTATTATTTAATTATACCTTGAAGTATAAATAGGTGTAGTAAATGCAATCTGATCCAATCTAGTTTTCGTCATCGTCAAACCAACAGCAGCTAAATCAACTTGGTTTTTTTGAAGCATGTCAACAATTCCGGAACTTGAGCCATTTGGTAATGTTATACCCCAAGATTCTGCTTCTTCGAAAACAAACCTAAACAACAAAAACTCAATATTCAAAACAAGCAATTCAAAAATTATGTACTTTATCAGCAAAAAATCTATGAATTTTTTTAAAATCGTAATATTAAAAAAAACCTTCGAAATATTTCCTCAAGAAACACTTGGGAAAGTTTCAAAATTTTTCGTGAAAATACTTGCAAATCTTGAGATGAACGCAAAAATTTGTATTTGTTGGGTTTTTTATCAGGAATGAAAAACAATTAGTGGAATACATGGAAAAAATTTTTTTTTCAAACTTACGTGCAATTCATACTTTTCTGAATGATTCCTATAATCGTACCAAAAAATCCTTGTAAACCTATCATTTCTTTCTCTTCGTTACGAATGATCATTGATAAAGGAGGATCCTGAATAAATTGAACAAACGTAAACAATTATTAGTATTAGAATTTTTTTAAGAACAAGTTTATTTTATTAAACAAAAAAACTATTTCATTTGCAATCTAAAAACTTTTGAATAAAAGAATCATTCTACAAATATTATAAATGATTCGTTCCGAAATTAAACGAATTTTCATTACATTATAGCAAAATTCGTGATACCACCAAAACGATGAAGAATTCACAAAAAATCACTTTTAATATCACAATAAATAATTTTTCGAGTTTAAAAAATATTAAAAAAATAATATAAAAGTTTGAGTGTAAATATTAAATATGCAAAATAATTTTAAAATTAAACTAGTTCATTTTGAGTTCCACATACTCGCGAAATTCTCTAATCATTATTCAAAAAAACTGTCTGAACTATCAAAAATGTCAAAACATTTTCCAAAATCTGTATCAAAATTGAAAAAAAAAATGATAATTAATCGAAATTGTCAACATTTGAAATATACAGTCACGAATAATTTAACTTGAAAAATCAGAGACTTTATTTCGATCTTAAAAGAAATGAAAAAAATGTAAAAAGTTGTTATCACTATAAAAATTAAATAAAGGTTAAATAAAAAAATATAACGTTACTACAAAAAATCCCAACCTTTGAAAAACAACTGTAAATAATTATATCAATGGCATAAAAATTTCCCAAAAACTTACATGCAAAGCACCAACACGAATTTCCTTTCCAAACAAATCGCCTCTTCGTTGATACAGGCCCTTTTTCGGCACTGACAAAATTGAATCCCGGAGTTCCCCAAAAATACTAACTCTCAATTCAACATCTTTCTCAACTTGATAAACTTCGCTGACGATTTCTGTATGATTGTCTTCTGCAGATTGTTGACTAACCAAAAAAACACAATCGAAAGGTACGTAAATTTCGGAAAAAAATTGTTGTATAACATTTTCACGACGAAAAAGTACCACCCATGTTGGGTATGCCATTGTTATCCATGTTGAAATTCCCTGCAATTATTCATGAATTTCATATAATTTTTCATGGATTTTGCTGTTAAGAGATTAAACAAATTATTTTTCACAAGTTATTTTTAACTAATCTTGAATAGAAGAAAAACTGAGAGTGAAATTAAGGGGAAAAATAAAATATTTTTTGAAAATTTTATAAAAACTTTTTTTTTATCCACAATTTTGTCAGTAAACATTTTTTGTAACTATTTCATGAATTTATTCATAAAAAGAATGAACAAATAATTTTTTACAAATTATTTTTATCCAATCATGAATAGAAAAACTGAAAAAGAAATTAAGGGAAAAAATGAAACATTTTTAATAAATTTTTTTACAATTAATTGTTCAACTAACAATTTTTTCATGATTCATTTGATGTAAATTTTCATGAATTTGACCATGAAGAGATTTAATAAATTATTTTTACAAGTTTTTTTATCTTATCATGAATAGAAACATTGATAGGAAATGATGGGGGAAAATTAAATAAATTATGATTTATAATATTTTTTTTAAGTAGAAAAAATGTTTAATATTTACATGGGCGAAATCATCTCTTAGCTTATCGTAATCATTGAGTAGCACAAAAAGCGGTCTTTTAATGTTGAAGTAAGCTAACCCAACCTAAAAATAATCATCATTATTTATTTAACGAAAACTTCATTTCTCATTATTTGCAATTTGTAATTTAAGGTGCTGAAAAAATTTCTTTACTTTTTCCTCTAATTTTTCTCTTACAAGACTTTTCGAAAATCATTTTGAATTCAACTGTACGTTGAACAAAGTTTCTGTGACTTATTTGAATATTTTCATGTATGTTTCACAAAAATTTATGTTCTTTTTTCTTCAATTGTTGAAATTTAGAAAATATTACAATACATGCAAATTTTTTATGCAATGATAAGAAAACGAAAATTTAACTTTCAAAAAATTCAAATGAATCTATGAAACATCACAAATTAAAAAACTAAAGAAATTCATGCAAATCGAATTATTCCCTTTTTAATTTTAATTTTGAAAAATAAAATTTCTTCTACTTTCTTTCCTTTTCATGAATTTTTTTGAGAAAATTGTACCTTTTTTGTAAAAGTTGGTAAATCCATTATTGCAGTGCGAATTCCTAGTCCACTAAAATAATGTTGTATTTCTCGTAGTTTTAATCCATCACCCATTCCTATTATTAAAAAACAATCCATGAACATTCAAAATTTTCTCCGTAAAACGAAATAAAATATATAGCAATGTCACCTTGAGTTTCGATAGGTCGTGGTACATTGTGTAAAAAAATTATACACGTGTTGTTAAAATGCAAATGCACTCCTTCAATCAAATCCTTATATATATCTACAGATCTAATTAATTGTCCAAGTGACACACTTGAAAATTTGATGGCATAAATAAACATAGTGACTGTGGTATATAGTTTTTTCATGGTTGTAAGATGAAAAATCTGCAAACAAGTTCATATTCCAAACATTACATGAAAAATTCAATTTTTCAACAACTCCATGCATTTTACAACAATAAATGTAATAAAATAAAATAAAACGAAAATCCAGATTTTTAATTGAAAGTTATGCTGTAACAATTTTTCATAATTATTGTTTTTCGATTATGAGAAAGTATAAACAATTTCGTGAAAAACATCGATTCCGTAGTAGTTTAAAATTATGGTTGAATAAAAACCACTGACGAACTTTTATTATATAAATCCACTTCCAATGCACTGTACTTAAAAACTGATCGAAAAAATTTATTGAACGAGTAAATATATTGTCTTCAGATACAGAACGAACTATTGAAACCGACGACATTGTTTGATTGACCTAGAACAAAGTAGTGTTTGTAAAACAATTTATTTAATAATTCCCTATTCGTGACGTGCATTGGTAACCAAACAATGACATCGGAACTTGATAAAAATTGCACATAGATTTCGAAACGGTCAAGCTTTAATACAAATTTCGAAGATTGTTTTCTTAATTGATTCATGAATAATTCTTAATCGATAAATGAAAAAATATGTGTCAATTTTTTTTCAGTTATCTAACAGATGCATATAACAGAATTTTTTCGTCAAGTTACCTATTATGCATAATGTAATAACTACCTATTTTTTTGTACTTTTTTTATTATCGTAAAATTTTTTGGTTTCATGGTTTCAAATCTATGAATTTTTACGGAGTCGGTTTTTAAATAATGAGGAAAATTGTTGTTTTTATGTATTTGTACGTGAGAAATACTCGTACCTTTTTTTAAGACAGTTCAATACTCAAGGAGGTTATTGCATTTGAATCAAAAGTTTTAAAGCACGACATCCGAAAAAAACATGCGATTTTCGAGTTCATTCGTAACTTTTCTTTAGTTTTGCAGAATTAATGTGAAATTTTTACTCGAACATTTCTATCAACTTCTTTTATAATAATAAAGTAAAAATTTTGTTGCTACCTCAAAAACTAAAAAATACACGAATTTGGGTTCAATTTCTATAGAAAAATTCTTTATTAATTTGTAAAATTGATTGTTTTGCGATTTGGAAATCTTTGGAATAAAAATTATATTTATACAACTTGAATGGTTTTCTATCTAGGAATCAAAGGCTTCAAAAAACTTTCAATATTTTATAAAAATAACGAGACAGATTTTTTCAAAAAATCACTCTTGAGTTTTTTTTTTTTGCCTACGCCGCTGATTTGATAAATCGAAAAAATTGCTTTGTCTTCGATTCCGAGCACAAGACGTCTTAATCTGAAATAATTCATGATAGATTCTAATGACAAGAATGTTATGAAAAACATTAGGTTCAACAGAAGATGTTTTATCACGATGTTTGCGACGCATTCCACTATCACTGCTCGCAAATAAAGTTTAAATTTTTCGATAATAAAATTTGATTGCTTGTTGTTAAATTTAAGAAATATAACAAATTACTTTTTTAAAGTTAAAACACTTTATTTCAAAGTGTGATTTGATAAGATATGAAATTATTCATTTTCCATTTAATAGCAAATTTTTGCATTTATTTAATAATAAATGATTTACTCAGTTTCTAATTTTTTATTATGTGATAACCTTATTTAAATGTGCAATTTTTTGAGAAGATTTTCTTGAATATTTTGTAAAATCTCAGATAGTTTCATTGCTGAACTTTACAACTTTGATATCGGAAAATATTGATATTTTAATATTAGAATATATCGTGAATTTTCGCATTTTCGATGTGTTATTTCTATTATAATTATTATAATTCTAATTAACTTATTCTGCTAAATCTGAATAAAATTTAAGTTTTTATCTATGTCCCTGAATTTCAGAATCTTGAAAATACGAAATTAAAATTTCTATAATTCACTAATTGAAAAAGAATCTTGGAAATAAGAAATTCAGATAAAAGTAAGTTGTTGAAAGCTACTTAATAATATTTTACAACCTTCAAATAGTAATTTTTTCGAAATAGTTTCAACCTCAAATTAATTCATCAAAATTATGAAAATTCCGATCGTTATACTGAAATTTAAACTTTTTTTATACCATTAGATAAAATATTTAAGCTTTGAATTATTAATAATTCATTTTCCATTTATTGCAAATTTTTAACTTCATCATTCATAAATATTTCAATCAATTTATAATTTTTTTCATCTATATAAACTCTTTTTTCATTTGCCACTTTCTTGGAAGATTTTCTTAAATATTTCGTAAAATCTGAAATAGTTTCATTCCTAAGTTTCTCAACTTTGACATGGAAAAATTGTGAATATATTTTGATAACAGAATATCTTGTGAATTTTGCCTTTTTGAGGTATTATTTCCATATAATACACTATTTGTAAAAGAATCTTAAAAACAAGAAATTCAGACGAAAATAAGTTGTTCAAAAATTACATAAAAACATTTTACAACCTAAAGGAACTAATTTTTTCGTGATTTATTCATAATAAAATTAATTATTGAAATCACGAAAATTGCGATTAATGTACTATAATTATAGCTTTTCATGTAATTCGACAAAAAATATTCTCGCTTTTGAACAAAAACAATATATTTTCCACTGATTGAAAATTTTTTTAATCAATAATTTATGAATGATTCAATCAATTTATAATTTTTTTCGTCTATAAAAACTCTATTCGAATTTGCGACTGTCTCTAGAGATTTTCTCGAAAATTTCGTAAAATTTCAGACAGTTTGAAGACAAAAATGACAAAACTTGCACATTTTCAAAATCAAATTCATTCCCATTTCCTAATATACATGAATTTCGCCAAATAATTTATTACAAAACTCCATCATTGTTTATGTTCACCACTCGTTGTTGTCGAATCAAAGCATAATACGAAAGCGATGTTGTCAAAGCCTGAAGATAAAAAATCCCATTATAAACATT
>JAPYZL010189041.1:4775-23739 GCA_030522825.1 Platygaster orseoliae
TGAAATTTAATGATATGAATGAAATGAATGAAATTTAATGATATGAATGAAATGAATGAAATTTAATGATATGAATGAAATGAATGAAATTTAATGATACGAATGAAATTATTAAAATTAAATGATATGAATGAAATGAATGAAATTTAATGATATGAGTTATATGAATGAAATTTAATGTTATGAATTGAATGAATAAATTTTAATGATATGAATGAAATGGGTGAAATTTAACGATATGAGTTATATGAATGAAATTTAATGATATGAATTGAATGAATGAATTTAAATGATATGAATGAAATTTAATGATATGAATGAAATAAATGAATTTAATGAAACGATTTGACGAATTTATTGAAATGTAATGAAACAAAAGGAATTAAATTCACTGAATCAAATTTCAAGAATTTCTTGAAATGTCATGAATACAATTGAATTAATTGAAAAAAATTAAATGATTTAATAAAATTTAACGAATAAAACGAAATAATATAATTTCAGTTGAAACGGATATTAAAAGAGCAACAAGAAGTCAACAATCAATTGAGAACGTACATCGACAAGACTCTTTTGAACATTGTCGAAAATTACCCTCAGCTCCTGGAAGTGAAACAAGCGCAGTAAGCGATGTACAAAAAAATTGTACAGAAACGTCGAGTTGTACTTAAGTATCGTTTTTAAATAAATAGTGCGGCGACAACGAAAAAGTGTTAGCGTTGAATGTTTTTCGTATCTGAGCGTGTGCGGATACCACGACGATTGTCTTTGATCCACAAAGGAATCGGAGTGTAGTACAATAAATTTTACCTTTTGCGGGCGAACTTAATTCTCGCGTGGTAATGCGAATTTTTTGCTATCATTCGAACGGGGAGAAATAAATGACTTGGTTTTTTTTGCGATTTTAAATGAGATAGCGTCTAGTTTAGGACTCGAAAGTAAGGTGAATGCCCGAGGAGATTGAAAAATAGCAGAGATTTTTTGCGCTTTTTGAAAGAAAAGTGAAAATTAAGGGAAACTGAGGAATTTTTATGAGGTTAATTTAGATTTAAATTAACTAATTTTGGTAGTTTTGTGATTTTTTTAGGAAAATTCAAAATTTCTGATTTTTTTTTAAATCTTTTGTAATTGATATTTATGTTCATAAATTATGAAAAGATTCTTGAACTGGTAATTTTAAATTTCATTTTTGTAGTATTTATGGTTTTTGTGGAGATTGTGATTTTTCAGGGAAAGTTGCAAATTGAAAAAAATATGGATATTGAGAAGAAAAAAGGAAATTGATAAATTTTTATGCGATTTGTTCCTTGTTTATTTTAATGAAAATAAACTGTTTTTGGTAATTTTGTAATTTTTCAAGGAAAATTCCAAATTATAAGGAACCAAGGTATTTTTTGGATGAAAAAAGGATAATTTATTTCGTCTCGATTTCACTGAATCTTTTGTAATTGATATTTATGTTTATGATTATGAAAAGATTCTTGAACTGGTAATTTTAAATTTTACTATTTTAGTATTGATTGTTTTTGTGAAGTTTGTGATTTTTCGGGGAAAATCGAAAAAACAGGAATTTTTTGAGAATTTATTGCTTAATAATTAGAAAAAAAAGCTTCACTAACTTGATTTTAATTCCTTAGAATTTTTTTTGTTGAATATAAATCTTGAACAGTTCTAAAAATTTTTTTTTGAAATATAGGTAGCCTGGTGACTATGATAAAAAAAATTCTTAATTCGTTAAATTATTTTTTTATTAACGATTTCTGTAAATTTTATGATTTTTTAAAAATTCCAAATGTGAAAAGAACCGAAGAATTTTTATTGAGTTTATTCCTTGTTTATGTAAATAAAATAAAGGTAAATTAATGAAGCTTAAATTTACCCGAATTTTGTGTGTATTGTGAATTTTCAAGGAAAATTGAAAATTGAAAAAAACGGAATTTTTGAGAATTTGTTTCATATTAATTAGAATAAAAAAAATTCACTAATTGGACTTTAATTTTTTAGATTTTTTTTCGTTAAATATAAATCTTGAACTTGTAAAAACTTTTTTTGTAACTTTTTTGTGAAATATAGGTAGGTAATTCTTAAATCGTCAAATAATTTTTTTATTAACGATTTCTGTAAATTTTATGATTTTTTTAAAAAATCCAAAATCGAATTGAACTGAGGCATTTTTGTTGAGTTTATTCCTTATTAATATATTTTAAATGAAGTTAAACTAATTTGGCTTAGATTTTTCTGAATATTTTATTTGCTTAGTAAAAATTTTCAAAATGTAAAGTTCCAAAAACCTTTTTCGAAAATATTTCGGTGATTTTAGAACAAGTGAAATTTTTAGACTAGTATAAAAAAATATCGAACTGGTTATTATAAATTAAATATGTTAAGATGTTTTATTATTTTATTATAAACGATTTTTGTAACAGATTTTTTGAGGAAACTAATTTTTTTTTACTTTTTTATTTGCGTATTTTAGATTCAAACATTTTTTTCAACTTTAAAATAAAGATGAAAATAACACTAAATTATAAACAACAATTCAAAAGTCCTTAATTAATGTTTACCATTTCAATAGTTTCATTTTTAATTATTATTTTCAAATTATCGATTATAATTTATAATTTTATTTTAATTTTGATAATTTTGATAATTTTTCATTTTTTGATAAACAAAATCTGTTTTATTCATTTACTAAAAATTCTGACTCGAAAATTGCCTTTTATTGGCGTTTTGAAATTCAATAATTTCATTTTCTAATTATCATTTTTGAATTATCAAATTATGATGTATAATTTTATATTACTTTTCATAATTTTCATAATTTTCAATTTTTTTAGTAATCAAAAATCTGTTTTATTCATCAACTTTACTAAAAATTCTGACTCGAAAATTGCCTTTTATGGGCGTTTTGAAATTCAATGATTTAAATTCAATTTCTTCAAATTTTTTCTTCGTTAAATATAAATTGTTGTTGTTGTTGTTGTTGTTGATGTTTAATTGAAACCTGACTGAAATTGATCTAGGGCGTTATTATTTTTGTGCTTTTGCTTTATGGGGAGGATTTTTCTTTAGGTTTAATTGTTTTTTTTTGTATGGAGGGATGAAGTCTGGACATTTGTTGTTTCATGATTGCTTTGCCGGCCTACGTGTTATTGATATTTGATGTTTTCCTGCATTACTTTTCTTATACATGAAAGGGATGTATCCCGTTTATTGAGAAATAAAAATAAATTCTCAACTTCGAAGTTCTGAAAATTTAAAAAAAAAATATTTTTGATCAAATATAACCTGCGGTGACTATAATAGGAAAATTTTTTATATAAAATTAAAAATTATTTATTATATACAATTTATTATTCTTAAAAAAATTTGTTCAGAATATAATTATTGCATCATAGACAATTTTTATAACTTTCGTGATTTTTCAAGGAAACCAACTTTTTGTTCACTTTTTTTGCATGTTTTATATTCAAATTTTTGTAAACTTTGTAATAAAGATGGAAACAAAACTAAATAATAAACAATTGAAAATCCCTTAATTTTTTTAACAAACAAAAATACCGTTTTATTCATTTATCAATAATTCTACCTAGAAAATCACTTTTTACTGGCATCGTAGGTTTTCAATAAAGTATTTAATTCTCTCCGAGCGTTCGACGGGCGAACGAAATGTGATATTCGTCCGTAATGTTATCCTTCTCAAAGAGAGACTCGAATTTGATCGCGTCACTGCCGGCTCCGCCAAAAAAACAGCAGTGGGCGTTTCGCGGATAAAAAATGATTGTGATTATCTCTTCCTCGTTAATTACGCCTTCGAAATTACGATTCGTTGCACACCAATAATTGATTGCGCATTTTCTCAAATCGCGATCTTTAGAATCGTAACGACCATTTTCATTCATTGGCGAGGAAAGATTCAATTTTTCGTTTTTTTTCCTTTTTAAGCGAATTTTCGAATGTTTTAATCGCGCTCTTGATACTATTGAATAATGATTTTTTACTCATGAGGTTTGCGATGTTCAATATGTTGTTGAATAAATGAGTATTTTTCGAGAACATTGTTTTTATTAACTAAGACTTATCTATTTTTTTATTCACCCAGAGCAACGTTGGACGATGTTATTCCAAAAACCCGATTCTTTTTCTTTCAATATCTCTTTATTCTTTTCATCCCAGATAACATTGGTGAATTCACGAAAATTTCACACGCGTGAATTTCACCAAGTTCTGACAAGATGAATTCCTCATGAACTCAGTATGTGAAATAAGATTCATAAGATGAATTAAAATGAATTCACTGCAGTGAATGCACAGTGAATTCCTGGCGCGTTCATATCGTTCATTCAGTGGCGCGGCGGCGTGTGTATGCTTGGGATTTGGATTCGTGATTCAACATTAACAGCAATTTGGCGTAGCAAACATTTGAAAAAAACGTAAGAAAAATAATGTCACTTAATTTCAAACGAAAAACATCCGAAACACCAGTTTTTATTACCTAAAAATCTTTTAATATCCATTTTGGGTTCCATGACCCAAGGTAAACAATAACCCTAACCTCACTTTCGCGATTTGTGAATTTCAGTCAATTCAGTGGCGCGGCGGAGTGTGATCTTGGATTTGGATTCGTGATTCAACATTAGCAGTAATTACTAATCAGTATCTGTGGCGGAGCAGACATTAAAGTTCAGTAAAAAAAATGTCGATTCAAATAAAAAATAACATTTATGTTCCAAGAGTTGTCGCTGGATGAAATTTATATAACAATAAAACCTGATTTTCAATTCTATTTTTGTATAGATATTATTTATTTTCCTAAGAAAATAAATTTTTATTTACAATGCGATTCTGCAATATTACAGGCGCATGCGTCATTTATGAAAAATTCACTTGATGAATTCTTAGTGAATGCGTCGTGAATGCCCAGTGAATTCCTGAGAAGGACGCATCTGTGTGCGTTGGTGAATTCACGTCATGAATAAAAAATTCACTAAATTCCTCACGATGAATTTGTGGTGAATTCACAATTGTTATCTGGGATATTCCAAGTTTTCGACCCAAAACTCAGGTTCTCTTCAGGGATTGAACATTATATGTACAGCATAACTTTCTTTCAATGTGATAATGGGAACACAAAAAACAACTCCCCATAAAATATCGACTCCCCAACTAGTAGGGATCGGAAATATCGATCGTGTCTCTTTCTAACTCACGAAAGCGACTATTTAGCGAGAGAGATAGAGATCGATATTTCCCATCCCTACCAACTAGGGACAAGTCATGTCACAAATCATAACGACCCATTCAGCGGTCCGTATCATACTGTTGTTTTTATTTCCTATATTTAAATTTTAAAATAACAAATTCAGGACAACTGTAGTTTAATGAACAAATATTTCAGAACTCTCGTTTCGAAAGTGACCGTTTGCTGGCCTCGATATGTAGGGGAAAATTCTTGAACGTCCAAAAACTGTTCGGCCGCCAAAGACACATCTTTTCCGTACACTGAAAAAGAAAAACGAGTTTCCAAAAGTTCCCTTTTCCACGAAATTAAAGTTATTTTCTCTTACTTTCACAATGTTCCAAAAACTGATTGCACTCTTCGAAAATAGAGTCTTTCAAGACAACCAGTTGCTTGGCTGTCTGTTCGAGAAGTGATAAAAAACACCTTTTGGTGTAAAACCAAGTGTCAGGACCGAGTTTTTTGTTGTAAGGTTCGAGGCTTTTCATGATTCGAGAGATGCCGAATTCGTAATTGCCTTTTGCGCAGTACAAAGTTCCAATGACGAGGTTCACAATGCAGGAATGGAATATTTTGCTCTCTGGTTCTTCCAGAGAGACCATTTCCTCTTGTTTCTCGATTTGTTTCATGAGAGTTTCGGCTTCTGTGTTTTTTGTTGTCATTATGTAGCTGACGCACAAGTTGGCCAAGACCATAGGGTTCACTTGCAGAATCTGGAAAGTTGTGAAATGGGTTGGGGTTGTAGTGTTTTAGACATATTTGGGCATTTTGTGCTGCATCATGATTGACCGAAATTCGAGCTCAATAAGAAGCTAAGTAGTTAAAAAAAAATGAAATAAAATTTGTATTCATATTTTATATTTTTATTTTTATTTATTTGTAAAAAAATTCTACGTATAAATAATAGTAAAAATATTAATAGGTAAACAATTGGCTTTATAGTTTATATTTATAAAAAAAAGAAAAAAGCTCGAGAGAAAAATAATAGCTCAGAATTAGGGTAAGATTAATTATTATTTCATGTAAAAATAAAAAAATATGAATAATGAACTCAAAAATCATTGAAAATACGAACAGTAATAAAATAATTTGTTGGTTGAATAATAATGATTTTTATTGATTATAATGCGCGTTCAATGCTGCATCATGATTGACCGAAATTCGAGTTCAATAAAAATCTAAATAGCTCAATAAAGAAAGCTAGAAAAATGACATAAAATGTTTATTTATATTTTATACTATGATTTATATTTAACTGTAAAAAAATTCTACTTATAAACAATAATTAAAATTTCATTATGTAAAAAAAATAGCCTTATCATTTATATTTACAAAAAAAAATAGAAAAAAGCTAAATGGAAAAATAATATATCTCGCAATCAGGGTAAAGTTAATTATTCTTTCATGTTAAAATGAAAAAATATGAACAATTAATTATATTTTATTTATTTTTTCTCTTTTATTCTTTTGTTGTTGGTATTTTTAATCCTTTTGTTTGTAATTAGAGATGCCGTGATACTTTAATTAATGTATGTAAAATGGGGTATATACCCATGTGAATAAATTATGAAATAATAATAATAATAATAATAATAATAATGGATTCAAAAATCAATGAAAATACGAACAGTAAAAAAATAATGCGTTGACTTAATAATAATGATTTTCACAATTAAAGCATTTATTAAAAAATAAGTAAAAATCATGAGAAATCTACAGGACGTAAAAAATAGTTTACTGTTTGTTCTCAAATTTGAGTAATTTCATAAACGAATTTCACTAACTCAAAAATAACGACAATCCAGGTTTTGTAAGAATTATATTGCTGAATTTAAAGCTAAAATAACGTCAAGAAATAAATTTTAGAAATTGTTTTGACCAAGTGATAATAATAATAAAAAAAAAGAATATAGGAAAATGTTGAAAATCTATGAAACTTAAAACTCTTGAGCATCTAATTTTAAAAATTTAGACAGAAATTCATAAAAATACCAAAAAGTATTTCGAATAAACTCGACCGCTTTGGTCGAGAAATGGTCAAATGTTCACCGTCAGAGATCGTAAACAATCTGGAAAAATACGAAGAATAAGAGAATTCTATGAAAAAACTGCTTTCTAAAAAATCTGTAGAAATACCAGAAATCTGAAAGAATACTGTTTAAAACGCTGCAAAATCTTATAACAACTTCAAAAAATGCGAAAGTATAAAAAATTTATTATGTAGTATCCAAAATCTGCGTCGATCAATTTTCTAAAACATTTATAAAAATACTGGAAATTCAGTGAAAATAAAATTCTAGAAATCTAAATAGCAATTTACAAAAAATTAGAAAAATCTTTAAAATTTCTAAAAACTCAAAATCATTAAAAATTTCAATAATTCAGCATCGAATTCAAGAAACCTGTAGAGTGAATCATAGAAATAAAAAAAAATAAAAGAACCAAAAAAATACGAAAAAATTGCGCGAATAGCATAAAATACAGACAACTTCAAAAATTCCTGAAATGTATGAAAAATATATTTCTTTTGGGATTTTATGATTTTTAATCCTTCAGAGCATCGAATTCTAGAAATTTTTTATAGTAATCCACAAAATTTAGAAATGATTAAAAATACTAGAAATTAAAAATCGTTGTACATTTTGATACTTTTAACATCGAATTATTGAAATCTGTAGAGCAAATTATATAATCCCAAGAAATCAATGATATAATACAAAAAAAAAATAACATGAATAGCATAAAATACGGGAAATTATAAAAATTCCTGAAATACCTGAAAAAATATTTTATTTAAGATTTTACAATTTTTGATCTTTGAGAGCATCAAATTCTAGAAATTGTTTACAGTAATCTACAAATGCATTAGAAATCCATAAAAATTCTAAAAACTCAAATCCTTGTAAATTTCAATTCTTCAGCAGTGAATTTTGGAAATCTGTAATGCTAATCATATTATATTCTCAAGAAATCTATAAAAATACCAAAAAATAAGAAAAAATTGTATAACACAAAATATGAAAAATTTCAGTAATTCTTGAAATACTTAAAAAATATTGAATATATGGAAATGAGAATTTTTGAGTCACTGAAATTATAATTTCGTCTGTCACTAATACTTTTACTATTTTGAATATTTCCTCATAATTCACAAAACTTGAAAATTTTTTCGATATAACGAATTTCTACATAACTTTCTGAAATTCAATGATCTATGAATAAAAATGTTCTAAAAATTTTCAATACTTGGTAGATTTTTGAGAAAATAATATCGAGACTGATTTTTCCAAAAAATACTTCCCGAAATGATTTTTGATAACTCTGAAGTTGTATTGATAACGCTTTCATGCATCAAACAGCAACACCTTTGTTGGCTCAAAAAATGCTCATTCAAAGCACTCACAAGTGAACCAACGATCTCATCATACACGATTTGACTTTGAGTGTGCAATGAATGATACATCATAGATCAAACAATAAAATCCTTAAATATGAATATGCAAATATGTATAAATGATTGATACATCTGCATGAATTACCCAAAAGTGTACACCTACATTGTCAAACTTTTTCTGCACAATAGGTTCATAAAAACCTGTAGCTTCCTTAAACTTATCGTCTTGCATGTACAAAGTATGAGCCACGTTCAATTTCCAAACGTCATTGTCGTTGCAAAACTCGTAACTCGCTTTGAAGATTTTCTCGACTTGCAGGTAATTACCCATGTCCCAGTAAATTTTAGCTTGCGCCATCAAAACTGGCAAATATCTGTCAAGGGTGTCATCGTAATCCTCTAAAAGCCTTTTCGTCGCGTCGTCGTCGTGCTCGAATCTCGCATTTTGAACTTGTTTCGAAATTTTCCTCAGACTGTCCGTCAGCTTGCTGCAGGAATCATCCAACTTTCTGTAGGCTTCTTCTGGCGACGTTTGAAGGGTTATCAGGGCATCAAGAAAGTCGTAGAGATACTGAAAAAAACGTTTCATCAGGTTTCAGAAAATTAAAATGAATGCTTTAGTGTTTAATTCGTGGTCATTACAGGAGTGAGATGCTTGTACGTCAAATCGACGTTTTCAGCCAAAACATCAGCCGCGAGATCGTAATACCCGTATTTGCAGTACATTAAGAGTAAATTGGAAAAAACCTCCGGAGGCGACGGATTTTGTCGTAAGAGAAATTGGAGTTTTTCGAAACCTTCCACGGGGTTCGAGTCCATGTTGATTATTGCGTGATTGTGCAAAGTTACGGCGTCTAGTTCTTCTTCCGAACGCGGTGGCATGTCGGTCAAAGCTTCCTTAGCTGCCTTGTCTGTGATGAAAATTTTTTTATTCAATGCATTGCGGAAAAAGCCACTTTTCGATGCAAAACTGGCATTACAACACTCGATTTCGTTAGAAAAAACTTTTCTACACTAGTGAAGAAATATACTATTTTTTCACTGATTTTTCAGTCAAACTACTACTGGAAAATCAGTGAAAAACCATTGAGTTTCAATGTAATTCCACTGTTTCGGATTTAGAGAGTAATGACATTTTTCGCATTTCTTATTGATTAATGGGATACTGATTAATTAGTAAAAATTCAGTAAGCAGAGAAAAGTTATTGCGGAATTACAGTTTTTCAGCTGGTACTCGATGGCAGCTTTTAGGTTGAAAGCTTGGGTCAAGGCAGTTTCGTGTAAAATCAGAGTGTTGCCAACGCTTCTGACTTCCATTTGTTCGGTGTTTGCTCCTACACTCAGTTCTGGATGTTCGCTAATTCCATTTTCTATGATGTCAGCTTTGAGAAAACAAAAACATGGAAAGCAATGCCATAAATTTTCTATTTTATGTTTATGGTAATGAATTTGTAAATTATGTGCACAATAAACACAGTGCTTAATAAAATCGTGCACAATTGACATCATGACATTAAGATTTTGATAAATAAGGAATGTAATTAATTAATATTCTCCGATTCTAATTAGTTGAGAATCCAATTCAAGATTCTAAGTTTCTAATCATGGCATAACATTTCGAAAATTTTATGCCATTAATTTTTAATGTCATAATCAGTGTAATGAATTTCACAAAAATTTGCACACTTGATACCATGACATTACATGCCACAAATTTTTAATTTCATATTTATAGTTATGAATTTGTAAGTTATGAGCATAATAAATACAGTGCATAATAAAATCGTGCACAATCGACATCGTCACATTAAGATTCTAATTAATGAGGAATATAATTAGTTAACATATTCGATTCTAATAAATTGAAAATTTAATTCAAGATTCTAAGATTCTAATCATGGCATAACATTTCGAAAATTTTATGCCATGAATTTTTAATTTTATTATTATAGTAACGAATTTCTAAAAAATTTGCACAATTGACACCACGACATTTTATGTCATCAATTTTTAATTAAATAATTATAGTAATGGATTTGTAAATAATGTGCATAATAAATACAGTGCTTAATAAAATCATGCACAATTGACATCACGCCTAAATATGCATTTTTTCTGGATCGAGTATAATTTTGAAATTGATAAATCTGACTTAAAAAATAAGATATCCTGTTCAAAGTTTTGAATGGAAGAATATTCGAAAATTTGGTGGGAAATATGTAAGGTAAAAACATTCATGAAATATAGGTACCAATGTGTTTCAATGATGGAGCATATTCCTTGAGTTTGTAGTAACATAGAGCAACATTGTAGGATAAGTGTGGCTTGAAACCAGCAATCTGAAGAGCGTTTTTTAATTTCCTCAAAGCTTCTTCATATTTTCCTTCCTAAAATAATAATTGAAAGATGTTGAAGTACATCGAGACGAAAATTTCAAGTACTTTATTTTGAAATAATTTTGAGTTATTTAATAGTAAAAAAGGTAATGTCAAATGATGATCAATTTTTTTAAGTAAAAGGAGTTCATAACTTCTTCCGGAGTTAGAGCAAAATTAATTTTTATTTTATGTGAAAATTGGAAACAAAAATTTGAAAATTAAGGAAAATAAATAATAGTAAAAATAGGTCAAAATGATGAAACATATATATACTGAATTATGGAGGACGTAGAAAATATATGTAAGTTCTGAAATGTGAATAAACTTAAAGATTTTTAATTTTACTAACCCAAAAATAACAAGAATCCTGGCTTCAGAATAATTATAATTATACATTTTTAGTTAGGATAACGTAAAAAAGAAGTTTAAGAAATCATTTAACTGAGTGAATTATAAACAAAAACAAGGGTTTACAAAAATGTTGAAAATCTGAGACACTTTGAATTCTAAAGCTTCGAACTCTAGAAATTTTGACGAAAATTCATGGAAATACCAGAAAGTATTTCGAATCATAAACAAACTAAAAAAATCACTGAAAAAATACTATAAAAAATATATAATGAATAATGGTAATAAATTTGATAATGATAAAAAAATACATGTATGAGAATTTCATATAAAACTGTTTTCAAAAAACTCTGAACAAATACGTTATATCTATAAAACTTGAAATTCTAGACCATTGAATTCTAAAAAAACGTATATAAACATATATAAAAATACTATCAAATACTACTAAAATCTAATAAATACTTAAAGAAGTATGGAATTCAAATAAATCTCTAAGATACTCAAAATCTACGTAAATTATATTTTCTTAGATATTTTTGACAATACTAGAAATTTATTGAAATTAGAATTCTAGAGCGCCGAGTTCTAAAAATCTATATAGTAGTTCAAAAATACTAAAAACTCAAAATCATTGTAAGTGTTAATACTTTATTAGCATCGAATTCCGAAAATCTATTAAAATACACGAATATACGACAAAACTGTATGAATAACATGAAATACGAGAATTTTCGGAATTTATGAAAAATATCAAAAATATATGTATTTCATATTTCTTCAATTTTACGAATTTCGAAATTTCACATTTTTATACATTTTGTAGTTATCAGAGTGTCGCATTTTTCATAAATATGTATTCAATACAGTGGACCTTGATTTTTGTAATTTTGAAGTCACTGAGATTATGCATTTGTTTTGTTCTAATTATGTTTCTTTATTATCTAGGGGAGAGGTATGTAAGTTGGGCATAGTTAGCCTTTTCACTCATAAACTGTCTTTCACTCAATATTATGTGGAGACCCATATACCGTTTGAAAGAAGAACTCAAATGCTATAATTTGCCAAAGAAGGTCATTCGAAGTAGTGGATAGAAAATTTTTCGCAGCCAATCTTCCAAAACGTCAAAAAAAGGTAATTTGAGATTTAGACATGTAAGTTGGGCCACATCGAAAATTCTATTCAAAAAATGAAATAATTAGGTAAAAACACTTAATCCATAAAAATTATCGTCTTTATTGTATTAAACTTGCATTAAGAGGCTTCTTACATGAAAATTGAAAAAAATTACAAATTTAAAATACCATCATTTCATCATGAAAAAAATACACTCGTTATTATGATTATTAATATGGAAAATTCTGTTTTTCCGAAAATTATTATTGTAACACTCGACGCTATGTACATGATCGTGTGAGTGAAAAAACATTTATCTAATTGCATTATTAGAAATTAGACTGTAATTTCGTACAGTCAAATTTGACTGTGATTTCGTACAGTCAAACTGAACCAAAAAAAATAATTTTTTTATGGAAGTTTTCGCGTTTTTAACGACAACGTAGTTGTTAATTTATGCATCACCTGGAAGTAATTTCACAATTTTATTTATAGTTAGATATGAACCAGATTTTAATATCAGAAAAAAAGTTTGCTGGAGAGGGGACGTGAAGCCCGGGACTTACTTATTTCAACACCTAGTATTTATCCACTCGACCATTGATGAACTAGATAGTTAGTAGAAAATTGTTTATTATATGTTAAGGGCTTACTCTGGTCGATGTTTCTAGATACTAAAGAATCGAAAAAAGACAAAAAAAGGACATAACGTTCATTTCTGTCGATTTTCTAAAATAGTTAATAATGTATCAGAAAAATGAACTTGGAGGTATAATTCTCTATTTTTCCAAAGTTTCGGAAACATTTTGAAAAAAGGTTATAGAAAGCTTTTGAATGAACGTTTTTCTTTTTTCATAATTTCTAAATTTCTGATTTTCCTAAAAATTTTGCCTTTTTTTATGAAAATCAAAACCACTAGTGCACTAGCTGCAGAAATTTTTTTCTGATGTTTAAATCTGGTTCATTTCTAATTATAAATAAAATTGTGAAATTACTTCCAGGTGATGCATAAATTAATAATCACATAGTTAAAAATGCTAAAACTTCCAAACAAAATTTTGATTTTGGTTCAGTTTGACTGTACGAAATTACAGTCAAATTTTAACTGTTTTTTTCGTAAGGACTAAGGTATATTGTTAACTGACATTCAAGTTAACTGTGAAACAGTTAAAGTTAGACTGTCAACACTCAAATTCACTTTGAAACAGTAAAATTTCGACTGTTGGCAGTCAAGTTTTGTGTCAACAGTCAAATTAACTGTGACACACTCAAACTTTGACTGTTAACAGTGAAATCGACTGTAAGACAGACAAATGTTGACTGTTGACAGTTAAATCCACTGTAAGACAGTCAAATTTTGACTGTTGACAGTCAAATCGATTTGCTTGGAAGAGTGTAAGAGAATAATAAGACCTTTATAATATTTTTAAGAAACTCACAATTTCACTGTCAAAATTTAACAATAGGCAAGCAAAACTTTACTGCATGACAGTTGAATTGATTGTAGAACAGCCAAAGTTTTACAGTCAAATTTTCACTGTTAAACAGTCAATTTTACTGTAGAACCGTAAAATTTTAACTTTTTTTTTTTCGTCAGAGTAGCACCGTAAAAATCGTGCTAGTAATATCAAAAACATTGGTCACCCGACTTACATACCTCTCTCCTATACAATTCGAAAATTTTTCCAATATGAATATCTACATAATTTTGAAATAAATTTTATTTTTTCATATTTTATAGATGTTTTTTCGAAAACTCTTCTTGAACATTTTTTTGCCTACGCCACTGGTCCCAAGAAATTTTTTCTTTCGGTGAAACTCAAATTAGGTTCAGAATTTCACAAATTCATCCCTACAATTTTATTTCTTAAAAAACTCAAATTTACACGAATCCCCCTATATAAATGAATAATTAAAATTTATTATAAAAAATTGAATGAAGTAAAATAAAACATTTATATACATATAAAACTACGAAACAAAATTTAGAAATTCAAAATTATATGAATATTAACTTTTAGATCGAAAATAGTTAAAATTATTTTTTTTTCAGTTAAATTCAAACTAGATTCAGCATTTCGCAAATTGATCCCTACAAGTTTATTTCTTAAAAAACTCAAGTTTCTATGAATAATGTACGTTTATATTAGAATTATTTAAAATTATGTAATTAAAATTTATTATTCAGAAATATAATGAAGTGAAATCAAACATTTATACATATAAAATGAAAAAGAAATCCAGTTTTAGAAATGATATAAATATAAACTTTCAAATTAATAATACAAATTCTCAGCATCACCTTGTAAAGCAAACACCCCAAATTCACTTCACTACTAGCGCTGTCATTTTGATACTGCTCGATCAAATTTTTGGACCCAGCCACGTCCTCCTGGCCATACTTTATAGCTGCTCGTAACAGATTGACTTTAGCCCCTAAATTTGCATCATCGACTATGCCCGATGTCACGTTCCAGGCTTCTTGGTACATGCAAGCTTGGTACAAAGACTGAGCGTAGTATAACTTATAAGAAAGTTCTTCCGGACAAACTTGAAGCAATTTTTCATAGCAATCAGCGGCCGACGCAAAATCTTGCGTATGATAAAAACAATGGGCCAGCAAAGAAAGGCACGGCCGAGACTAGAAATTTTTAATAACAATTTATTCGTGCATTTTTTAGGTTCGAAAAACACGACAGAAATAAATAAATACACTGCAACTTACAGATAGATGAATCTGACTCAAATTTGACAGAAATTGGATGACCTCGCTATGCCTTTGTTCTTTGATCTGAAATTCGAATTGAAGTATTTGTTACTTGATTACTAGGAAAAAAAATGCTAAAAATGTGTTATTTAGTAAGATTAAAAACCTACCATGGAGTAAATTGTTTTTGTGTATTCTCCGTCTTTGACTTGCACGTTTTGCGCGTAATGTGTCATTGTTGATTAACAATTTAATCTCCGAAAATTCGAATAACTCAATAACAAATTAGTTTTAACGTGCGCAATGCTTTGCGGCGCTGTAACCAATAGCAACCAAAGCGCAAACTTTGTTCATCGACATCCTATTCACAAGGCTGATGCACTGTTGTAGAACATTTTTTCAAAGACTGTAGTCAATATTTCGGATGTTTCTGCACTGTAAAAAATATCCGTAATTTTTTTAAACTTTTTATCATACTTTTATTTTTTATTTCCTATTAAAAAATGATATTCATACAAATTTGTAAATAGAAAATACTTATAAATAATATTAATAATGTATTATTATAAATTAACTTAAATTATAATAAGTCTTGGTGAATTCTTGATATTTATTAGAATTATTATTTTTCAAAGTTAATTTATTATAAAATAGTGTAAAAATGATACATGATACGCTTAAAAAACTATTATACTAAAAGTTATTATATTCGAACTGGTAAATAAACTGTAATATAAATAACTGGAACACTTTTATAATCGAATAATATTTTTTTCATTTTTAATATAATTAACAATAACATAATCTTCATATAAGATAAAAAACAGATATTTTTGAAAAAAAATCTCAAAAAATGAAATTTTTTCAAGCTTTACATAAATATTCATTAATCGATAAATGGTGATATTTTTTTTTTTTTGTAAATGGCCAATTTCCTATAAAAAGTTCATTTCTGATGAAGTCGACCTTGTAAAATTAAAAAAAAAAATATTACCCATAAAAAAGCCTTATAAATAATTGAAAATTTTTTTAAGATAATATTTGACAAACATACATTTTTTATTGACTGGAATTTTTATACAAAATTATGCAATCTTTTAAAAAATTATAAACATTCATAGGAAATATAAATTTTATATGTAAATATGAGCTCTTTTTTAAAAAATTGATTTTCATTCGAAATTATCGTGCACCACGTGATAACAACGCACGCGAAGTCAGTTAGAACGCACTGTAGGATTCGACAAAATTTTTCTCAAATACGAATTGTTGTTGGAATCTATTGAATATTGTCGGTAAATATTTGAAAGTGATAGTAACATATAAAACGAAGAAATAAAGAAACCTAGAAAATAAATACCTCGACTACAAATAAAAAATACAAACTCCTAAAAAATTGGAGAATACATTTTTATAAAACAAATGATAAATATAAACATTTTTCATAAAACAAATTTTTCTATGAGAATGTATGCAGAAAAAAATACGTTTTCTACAAGAATTTTATAAGGTCGAGGTTATAAAAATTTTTATAAGATTTGTATAAAAATTATAATCAATAGGATATTCTCGAAAACCGATTTCCATAGATCCCAATTTTTATAATATATTGTTTGTATTATGTTTGAACTGTTTTAACTTAAAAAATGAAATACCATTGAAAATTGAAATGAGTGTCACGAATAAGGTTAAAATCGAAAAATATGGAGAATTTCCGAAAACTCTTAAGATTTTTAAGATTGTGGTGATTACCACGTCTATTTAAAATGCATTAACATGTAATTTCATTTTGTAATAAAAACTCCAAAACTTCAGAGGAATGAAAAATTTCAAAAATTCCTGAAGAGTTGGAAAAATTTTCGATAAATTCCATTTTACAAGTCGAACATATTTTGTTCAATTTATATTTCTATATTCGGAAAATTAGAAAACATTTTCAATTCCCAAAATTTTCAATGATTTAATGTTATAGTTATGGTTGTGTATAACATCAAATTTTTTGAATATCTGAGTATATTTCTATAAAATTCTACGATTATGCTCATAATTATTTTTATTCCAAATATAGCAGAAAATGTTACTATTTTTCGGTAAAAATCAGCAAAATCTTAAAAAGTACTAAAATACTACGTAAAATACCAATTATTTAAATAAATGTTTATGAAGTCGAAAATATTCGAAATTACATAATTAATAAACTTCGTAAACTTTGAAAAACTATATATACTAAGAGTAATAAAAATGCTTAGTAGTTTAGAGGAATTCCAAAAACAAGTACAATTACATAAAAAAATCATTATTTAAAGTTTGGAAAATTTACATTAACATTTCATTTTACAAGTTGGAAATATTTCGTTTAATTTATATTTGTGCATTCAGAAACTCAAAAAACATTTTTAAATTTGCGAAATTCTCAAAAAATTTTTTTTTCACTACTAAATACTAAATACCATAAAATATTAAAACACTGCCAAAAAACCAATGAGTTTAATAAATATATATGCAATTCTAACTGTTTTTTGTAATATGTACTGTGTTCGGAATTTCGTTAATTTTGAAAGACAAAGTACAATGAGAATGACAAAAATTTTTTAAACTTTTTATGAATTCGGTAAATAAGTACAATAACAGAAATAATTCATAAATTTCGGAAAAATGTTGAAAATCTTGAGATACTGCGAAAACCATGTAATATCTTTCACATTTTACAAATAAAAAATCATATATTGTACGAAAAATACGCAATTTTTCATTGTGATAATAATATAAAAATCCCAAAATCTCAAACAAAAAAAAACAAAACTGAGTTAGATGATTTAAGATTGAAAGCACAATATCCATTACTCAAATAATTGAATTCCATTCAAATCTCTAACAGCAGTTTCCATTAATTTTTTAAACATGAATTTCAGAAGTAATTCATGCATATTCTTCATGGTCATGTGTTATCGTTTTCAAGATTCGGAAATTTCTCATAGAAGTTACGTTTTTTCACATCTATATTTACAGTTCATTTTATATGAACTGATTAGAGACAAAATCGAACAAATGAGATTTTAGATCATACTGTATAAATATATTTCTAGATTTTGAACAGGGATTTCAGCTGGAATTGAGGAGCCCCTTCCAACTCAAAATCATTTTATTTCAGCCAAGTAGGGGGTTTTAAAAAAATGTTTTTTTTTCGGTCAATTTTTCAATTTATAATTTTATCTAATTTTTTCAATGCGAATTCGCATACTGTAAAAGAGTGTCAATAATGATCTTAAATTATAAGTTTTTTTTATACAAATAAAAATCAAAAATTTGATTATCTTAGGCTGACACTGTATACCAGAATCTGTCTCTCGCAGTCTCTCGGTGCAGTAAAAAACGAATAAAATTTTCGTACAAGTCAACAAACACCTCGATATAGTGGGATTGTGGAGCACCCAATACAAAACACATAACATCTCTCCATACCTGGTTGTAACTTGTTACATCGAATATTTGGTGGATTTTCACATATCAATCCACACTATTATATAGTGCAAAATAGTATTTCATTTACCTAATCGAATATACATCAGAGATATCAAATCACGCTTCGCCAAGCTCAAGCTCAAAGAAAAATCGATGAATCATGAACGCACACAATGTACATAACATTACTACATACTTTGTTGTATGTTTCCGCCAAGTATGGATAATGACGGAAACGAAATCCAATATGAACAATACACATTTGGATCTTCAATAATCCACATAACATTTTCTAACCAACGTCAACGTGGGATATTCCG